>CAEFZX010012430.1:0-19045 GCA_903066825.1 Alfaro cultratus | reverse complement strand
CAGTGTTCTTCTTAGGCCTCTAATGAGCCATCATTTGATCCAGGTGCGTTAAACCAGGGAGAGAACTAAAACATGCAGGATGCGCGCCCTCGAGGACCGACGTTGGGGACCCCTGATTTAGACGTTCTTTAAGCGTCAGTGATCAGATTGATGTTTCTAAACTTCCTATCCGATTGGTCTGTGGGGATTGTAGGCATGTTCTCATGACGTAATTTGGCTTTCCATGGATTTCTAAGGAATTTCAAGTGGGAGGTTGCGTCAGATTATTGTGAGAAAATGCAGAGGTGTTGTGAAATTGACATTTCAACATCCTTGAAATGCACCCTATGATTATTGTTTCCAACTGTTCTTAAGAAAGAATATCAGCAGAAATGAAGGTAGTCGATGCAGTGCAGACAGCAATGTTTTAAGATATGATTGTATCACTTCAACTTGGGGCGATTTTATTACATTAAAACTAAATTTGTTTTGTTTGGTATTTTTGACATTACATTAAACTAGCAAGGCTTTTTTATTTTTATTTTACTCAAATACAACTAAATTAAAGCTTCTTCTGGGTAAAACTACACAGTGGACAGTAAATAAATAAACCGTTTTCATAAGGTTTATGTCTAATTATGTATCAGAGTGGCCTAGTCAAAGAAGAAGACAGTGAAAAATAGACAAAATGGTTGCATCTGGTTTTCAAAGTTCACTATACGGTTATCAGACGATAAAACGTTCCCTGTCTCGCCTGCAGGTTTGTTCGGGTGGTGCTGTTTCCCCTGCATGCAGTGTCAGACGGCCAAAGAGTACGGATGGTGCTGCCTCATGCCGCTCCTGGACATCTGCGGTGTGGTGTCCTGTATACTCCGCTCCAACATCAGAGACCGCCACAACATTCCTGTAAGGCCACTTTGTTGTTTCGATACTTGTATTTACTTTTAGAGCAGCTTTTTGTTGTTCTCAGATGGTTTTGCCAGGCCTCATCAATGCATGCAGCAACTTCTCCTGATTTTAACCAAAATCACTGAACAAGTCACGTCTCACTCACTTCCTTAACATCAGTTTAGTGTTTCCTCCGCCTCTCATCTTGGACCTTCTTTGATTCAGATGTTTCCCTGGTTTTACAGACCCGATTTAACCTGATGGGTCTTTTCAGCCTCAGTCACACAACATTATTTGTCTGTGAAGGTGTTTTTTCGTTGACTTCATTTTTCTTTGAGTGTTTGATCGTTTTAGCTCATATAATAACTTTTCTAGTCACTGTTTTCGTTGCAGGTTTTGTTCTGCTAGGCTGCATCACTTTGTCAAATCCTCGTTCTTTCACATGTTGGTTTGAGAGGAGGAAGAGCAATTCAAGGTGCTCCAAACGTAGAGCTTTCAATTGCAGCTAAAGACAGGAAAGTGTTTGTCGCAGTGGGAAAGCAGAGACACGTCTTCCACTGAAGGTATTTAGGGTTAGCGTTAGGGTAAAGGTGGGTCGGATGTCCGGCGGAGTTGATTTAGACCCTGCAAAGAAATTTTCTAAAAGTCTTAATATATGAGCACCAATAATGTAGTTTCTGTTTCTGTTGAATCAGTGAGATGACAGTTTCATCAGTCAGGCTTAAAGGTGCTTTCTATACCCCTGTAAAAACTTGTTTAACCGCCTATTTTAAAAGTCAAATCACCAAATATAGTTAGTAAAATCCCTCTTCGCTTGTCAAAAACAAGAAAGATAACTACTTTGATACGTTCATGTTGTTTTGGATGGCTTAATAAACCCCTTAATAAATGAAATCAGCATTTGAAAACTTATTTTTCTGTTCACTCTGGTTGTCTTTGTGATGTTAGATTGAGTTTGATGATCCAAAAGGTTTTAGAGTGACAACAAATCAGAAAGTGTGCATCAACTTGTTCACATCGTCATAAAGTCGTCCAGAGACCCAGATCAGTTCCAGTAACACTGTTTTTGTTGTTGTTGGGGTTCTTTTTAACAATGTTTTGCTTTTTCCCTCCTTCCTGTTTCCTCTCTGCAGGGCTCAGTCTGTGACGACGGCTTAAAAATAGCTTGCTGCTACGCCTGCGTGTGGTGCCAGATGAATCGAGAGCTGAAGATCAGGGGCAGCAACCAGTCGGGCGACAACGTGGTCACCGCTCAAATCGGCAGAGATTAACATGCCAACGAGTTTGTCTGAAATGCTCTGCAAACACTTCAGGTGGACCGCAGTTATAATTACAGGAAAAACCAACAGTTTAAAACGTGTGTTAGTTTAGTGCTTTTCAGCTTGGTGTAGTCCAACATTTTCTTTTGCTACTTTTCTAAGGTTTTGGAATTATAAAGCGAATGCCTCTTATTAGCATGTTTAGCAGCCTGAGTTTTATAACAACAGGGTTGACGTTTCTGACTTCTGTTCCTAAATAAAATACTTTTTGCAAATCTTCACCCTTACTTCATTGTATATATCTGAATCTGAGCTGTGATACTTAGACTAAGCAATAAATTTACAAACCTTGTTGGTCTTGGATCCACATCTGCCATCACATATGGTGAATCTGATTAACCTGAAGAAAAAAAAAAGTCTAGTTCTTCAGGAGTGCTTTTCTTGATATTTGCTTATTTGCATCCTTTGGTGAAGCCATAATTGTTGCGTTTCTATGGGTTTTTCTCAGAAAGTCACCACAGCACCCCAAAATAAGACAATTTAAACAGAAATACCAGACTTCTGAAAAGAACATTCATTTTTAAGCACTTAAGACTTGATCAGTTTTCCTTTGTGCATAAATTAATGCATCAGTGCAGCGTGGCATGGAGCTGATCAGCCTGCGGCACCCAAGCCTCGCTAAACCCCCCCAAAGCTCTTTGTGTGTGTGTCGATTCAAAGGAATTGGACTTTGGGTTGCATTCTGACACTGAAAATTAACAAAAGACAAGTGTGACGCTTTACTTTAAATGAAAAACATGTTTCTTTTCCAAAGTGATGAACCGCTCCAATTACCTGTCAATTTGTATCCAGGTCTTTCACTTTTAACCAAGACACCTAAAGATTTAGAAAGAAACAATTCCTCTGTGTTATGGTTAGACTGAGCATTTAGCAAATTCAGTGGAAGATTGGCTTCAGCTTGAGAAAATATTTCTACTCCTGGAGTCCAGAAGCGACAGAAAACCTCAAGGGACTCTGTAAGAGGGTTGCAGACGGGAAATGTTTCCACAATCTGATGAATGTTTACAAGATAGAAGAAGCAGATCCTGCCAAGACGCTGGATGCTGCTGCAATGTAGCAAAGTGTTGAGATTGAATTAAAATTGGCTTCGACTAAGTATTTCAGTTGAAAAATATGTGCATAAGTGTGCACACTTAAGCAACCGGTTTATTTCAGCTAGCTCGTTTTGAATGTGTTTTCTTCCATCTAACGTATTTGTTTATCTTTATGGCACCCATTTCCGCCAGTCTGATGGGGGAAAAAAGCCCAGCTTGTATCTCATAATTCTGTTTTGACTTGAATTGGCTTCCTGTAAACAGACGGATGAGACAAATTTGGCTTGATAGAAACAAATGGATGTTGCTCACATCACTGAGCAACACTGCAGAAGAAGATTTACTAATCTTGTAATCTTACAAGTTTTGGAAAAATCCCATAAAGTCAAAAAAGAGGAAAACTACAAAAGAAGCAGGTTTGGTGGAGAATTATCTAAAGTTAGTTTAATAACTAGCTAAGTTATAATTATGAGATGTAAGTTTTTATTTCATGAGTGTGGCAGAAATAAGCTTTAACACATTTCAGAGTAAAATTTTATGAGATAAATGTTACATTTTATTAAAAAAAAAAAAAATAGAGTTTAGAAATTTCTTTTAACATAATCGCAGAAATCAGGCCTTTTAAGGAGCCGGTATGTGTTGCCATAAATTATTTCCAGTTTGGTTTTGTTTTATCAGATAAAATGCAAATTATAAACTTTTTTTTTCCTCGCAAAGTTCTGTCACCACAAAACATGAAGACGAAAGGAGAACTATCCTCCTGTGCAAAGTGTCTCCATCATTCTGCATGTAGTTTCCATGGCGACCACATAACGACCACAGCAGCAGGAAAAACGTTTCGTAGCACAACAGCTGCTTTGTTTAGCTGCCTACATCCACATCCATCTGGGTTCGCAGGAACTAAAGATTTGAATAAAAACTTTGACGTCTTGTTGGTGTGAATGTGAAGCCCTTCTGCTGGTGAACAGGGTAACCTTTGTTTTTGTTTTTTGCTGCTTGTTCAAACAAAAATAGTTAAGCTGCTGCATCCTTTGGCCTCCGAATGAAGAAATGTGCAGATCACATGTGAAAGTGGAACCTAATCCAACTCCAGTGGAAAGATAACATGTAATAAACAGATTATAAAAAGGAAGTTGCTGTTGTTAAGTTGCTACAACATCAAGAAGTGTTAAGTTAATTTTTTTATATGTTTTTGTCTAGCCAGGTGTGTAAATCTGAACTAAGGTCATAAACTTGTCAGATAATCTATGTTATCAGCAGAAAGTTCCTCCTCAGAATAACTGTACATGAACCTCACTTCTCGTGGAGATGAGACTTTTAAATCATTACATTGCATTAGTAAACACTGGTAAAGCTGAACAAACCAAACTGTTGAGTTTTGTTTTGCTTTCTTCACTTTTTGATTTTTTTTAAATAAAGTTCTACTAATTAAACCATATTTTTATGTGGCTCAGATGGTTCACAGTTTGTTTTAACTGACTGTGACAGTCTAGTGGTGGATGTTTGTTTTGCAGAATTTTGCGCTGTAAATTATAGATTTTTACAATCTATAAAGTTAATATGAATACAGACGTTTTTTTCCCCTTATTTTAGTAAAACATTACATTGAATTAATTAATAGTTTTATTGTTTTATTTCTAAAATGTCTTATAGTTCCTGTACATTTGCATGTCTCAGTCTGCATCTCTGTGCAAATGACAGAACCCTTCAACAAAAAAGTAAGAAAAAAAGAAGGTTCCCCTGGTAACCATCTCGGTTGCACATTAGTGGATCTGAATCTGTGCCTTCAGTTGTGCTCCGCCAGGGGGCGCCGTTGAATTACAAACAGGCCATGCAGACCCAGATGAGGGAGTAAACTGCTAGCCCTGTTTGTTTGTCTTTGCTGTTCATAAAACAAACACAATAAAGTCAAATAAATTAATTAGTCAGAATTCATTGCGGCTGTCTTGTTCTTTGCGATATTTTTTCAGTTTTATCCTTGTTTGCTTTCAAATATTGATTTATGATTAATGTCAATGTTTAATAGCTGCTTGTCAGAGAGCAGAAAACTCAAAAGCCACTTGAGCGTCCAGTCGGTGTGGCGACGTTTCCAGCCGCAGCCTCTCTGCAAACAGCGGCGCTGAGGGGGAAAAAAACAACAAAAAAAGGTTTTCACAGGAAGCAGCAGCGAGGAATGGATCAATCAACAGATGCTCGGTTCTCATCAACTTTTACTGACTTTCCACACAGACAGGAAGCTGCTGTGTTTTCCTCTTACGTTCATTCTCAACTGAAAGAGGAAGTTTCCTCTCCCCCATCTGGGTGCGATCACGCACCGCGTCTCCAGTCCCGTGCTTGAGCGGCGCGCAGCGGGCTCCTCTCCGCCATGAACGTCTACCAAGAGGCGCTGAGCTACCTGGAGTCCCACCATGCGGCAGGTGAGGAGGAGGAAGGATGCAACTGATGCATCTTACTTTGACGACGCATCTGTCTGGTGTCACGTCGCGCGGAGATTTTATTTTTATTTTATTGTATTTTTTTTTTTTGTAGGAGCAGGAGGAGAGGTCCTGGAGGATGTCTTCCATGAGGAGGCGGTCTCCTGCTTCCTCTCGCCTCTCAGCTCGGAGAGCATCGACTTCCCCGACACCCCGGTGAGTCTGGCCGCGTCCCAAGTGTCTCATCGCGTCACTCAGTGGACGCGCTCAGGTTTCTCGTTGTCTCTGGCGGCCTGTTAAGTCTTTCAGCGATTTAATTTCCATAATGCCAGCAGGAATACGATGACGCATTCCAGGCCAAATGGAAAACGTGTATGATCCTTGAGTTCCAGAGACCTTCAGCACCACATGTACCAGAGAAATATTCAACTTTCACCGTATGTGTGCTCACGTTTTGCAACATGCCTATGAAGCTTTAGTTAAGGCTGGACGTAAATTGTACCAGGGTAAATAACAGGCCACTGCACTGATTCCAATTCCTCTTTGGATTACTACTTCCTCTTTCGACCTTAGATGGGGGGTTTTTTGGTTGTTTTGGAGACTGTAGCTCTTTAATATAAATAACAAGAACCAGAATGAGTCATGAAATACCAAATTAACATTTCTTAAAAATGAGGATGTAATCGAAATGTAATGTTCTCACGTCTTTTCCATATTGAAGAGTGGCTGAGCCAAATTAGTCCTGGGTTAGGACACTTTTATATAGCAGGACAAAAAGAAAAACTAAATAGGTTCCTCCATACTTTTCGACTTTATAAAAGCAAAGAAAATGCTTCGCGCCAACAAGAGTGACACAGAAGAGTTAGTTCTTCTTTCCTTCTCTTTAAGATTTTTTTCCCCCAAAATTTTATTATGCTGCTGCAGTAGCAGATATTTATTTATTTCAAGAATGTTCAAACATTTTTTTTATATCAAGGGTGCCAATAAGTGTGAAGAGTGCTGTGTTTCTAACAGAATAGAAACAAAAACAAAACAAAACAAAATAACACACGCAATCAAGAATAAATAGAACTACAAAAGCAAAAAGACGGTACAAAAAAGCAAAGCTATATTTTTAATAAACAAGAAAGTCTTTCACAATAAAAGCATGGTGTTGTTTGTTGATTTTGTGTCAAGAGGTCAGTGGTTTGGCAGATTTCACATGAGAAGGAAAACTGACGTCGACTTGTGCAAAACAACAGCCTCAGGAAAGATGCAGGGAAAATAGAAGCGACTGGATGTAGATAACCATCTCAAACTTGGACTGTGTTTGAGCCTGAAGGCATCGTTTTCGACAAAGTTCAGACAACAGCTGCTAAAAACCAAAACAGAAGAATTTAAAGTTTATTTAAGTCGGCCGAGAAGCTGAACTCGGTCAATGACAAAAGCTGCAACCATGGTCAAATGTTTACATACACTCACCAATGGCAACAAATTTAATTCATTTTGGCCTTTTAGTGTGATTCATGCTTTATGCATCATTGCAACCAACAACTGCAATGATGTCTTTAAAGTAATGACAGGGTGAAGTAGTTTGAAGTTACTGTGTTTTTTTATGCAAACCAGCTCAAATATTCACATACTCCCCTATTTGGTTAAATGACTGTTAGCGAGTTGCAAATCTACTATATTATGTTTGTGGCCATCAGCAAACAACCGACAATAACAGATGATGCTACCACCATTGTGTTCAACATAGTTCTAATCACTAGATAGATACATTTACGTCTCATCTGACCACAAACCTGCTCGCCAGCAGGTATTTGAGATCTTTCTCTGCGTGTCGGTGGAACTTGAAGGTATCGTTTTGGAGCAGCAGATCCACCCTCTCAGTCGTTGGTGACGTGTAGTTTCCATGTGGTTTTCAAATCTTCTAGTTTATGTCAGAGCAGAACCTCTGAGGTGGGCTGTTCTTGGAAATCCTAACCAGCTTTCTCTCCTTGGAGGCGGCAGTTTGGGTCAAACGAATGGAAATCAGACACAGATGAGTGTTTGAAGCAGAACAAAGATCCCAGACACTGATATTAACTTTGTCAATGATTGAAAGTCAGGAATTGCATGTAAAATTATGCCAGCATCTATTAGATAGCTATGAAAAGTGTGTGTTTTTTTTTTATTTAACCAAGTATTAGCATTGGGTGGTACAGTTTGAGAATCTATGTATTATATTAAACCCAAAGAAATCGCATGAATTCCTTGAAGTTGCATCATCATTTCACCCTGGACAAAAACCTCAAATAAATCGTCCTAAATCAATTTTGATTCATAAAGCCTTTGATGTGCGCATGCAAACTTTTGACCAGATCTATAAATAAGTTGATGAATTTGCTTATTCAAATTGCTTTGAGATGATACACCTGAGAGATCTCGGCTATTTTTCTGTGGCCATCTCACGCCTCATTGGTGCAGTAGCAACACGTTCATTTTACTGACCGATTTCATGCAGACGTCATGCAGCCGCGAGGAGATGCTGGAGAAGAGGCTGGTGGTCCTGAGGGGCATCCTGGACAGCGAGGAGGTGTACCTCAGGGAGCTGGACGCCCTGCTAGCGGTAACGCTAACAAACTCTTATTTCTATCATTATTTCACACACTTTGTCTTCAGTCTGACCACAGTGAATTCTTACTTAACCTCTAAACCAAGTCATTCAAATGAAAGTTTGTTTCACTCAAACCCTTAATGCACAAGTTCAGCTCCCCTTCCCCAAATTTGCTCGTTGCTGCATAACTTCCTTTTTATTGTTCAGCTGCTCCAACACTCGTGAAAAAGTAACCGTCTGAGTCAACGTCCCCCACCTTCATTTATTTAATTCATGCATGTATTTGTGCAGCTGAAGATAATCTTTCATTTCATGTTTGGACTGCGCCGCGTCTGAAAATGGACACAAACGTCTGTTTCAGTGAGCAGCGCTTGGCCAGATGTCATTTATTACACCAAATGCAGCTGCTTCCCTCTTTGTGGATTGTTCAACCATTGTATATAAGGTTCCCCATTTTCTTAAAAACTGAAGCAGTTCTCAACTAATGCGACTTATCTAAAAATAAAACACGGGGGAGGTGCAGAAACATTCGACTCCTATTTAAAACCAAACACTTAAGATCTCGATTGACAAATTAAATCGACATCCACAAAATTCTGTTTCTGAGTTGATCTTTCCTGCATGAGGAGCCACTGTAAGACATTTATTTCTGTCCATTATTCAGAATTATGCAACAGTAATTCCACTACTAGTTGCTGCACAGACATGTAGATGACAAATCAAACAAAATTCCTGTTTTTGTTACAAGAAATGACAGAAAATCTTGATGCAAAAACGCAGAGCTGGATCGGTTTAGATCAAAACATGTTGATTTTTACACATACTATCAATCAAATCAGACTGAGTTTAAGCTTTTTTGTAAAGTTAACTTTAAATCTTTATGTAAGGGGTTCACTGATTGATCAATAAGTCCTGATTTCCTTAATTTAGATATTTACATGTAAAACCAATACCTATCCTCCTCAGCAAACGTCTAACAATCAGCCATCGTCCCTTTTGTCTAAACTTTTCATTTATATTTCAGAGCGGTGTCTTACTGTAAGGCTAAAACAAGCTTGTGTTTGTTTCACAGGCATTGTTTAATGTTTTTTTTTTAATAAATAGAGATTGGAACAGTGCCAGTGAACTGTTTGCATCTGTCAGCTCTTTGATGGCCGTTTTAAGAAAGCTTATGTATAAATTCATTTACAGTTTAAACAAGTCTAATAATAGAATTAGACTATTATTATTGACCATCCTGTTCTTGACTAACGTTAAATATAGAGCAGTAAGATGCTCATCTGTACTTTGATGTGACTGCATCCTGAATGGTTAGGGACCTTTTTTATGTTCTTTTTATTCTTTTATTTTTATTAATAGTGTTTTTGTTTTTTTTGTTGCTTTTTTCCCCCAGAGAGACAATAAAATCTGTCTGTCTGTCTGTGGTATATTGCGGCTTTATAACAGTTATGGTCAGTTATGAAAAAAGTTTCAGTTGTGATTCGGTATTTGTGAAAACCTTTTTTCGAATATTGGTGACCGGCCAGTAACTGCAGTCGGTTCACTCCTACTCTAGAAACGGTGTCAGTACTTTTGCAACCCACCTTAACTCCGGACAGGTTGTTCAAACTGAAAACCATTCAGGACGATGAGTTACACCAACTAAAGTAGCAGTAAAAACTGTTAGACAGTGTTTGGAGGGCAGCAGCTGGGTGTGTCTACTAGATTTCTCAAAGGATGAGTTTAGACACCCAGATGATCACTTGATGCCGTTTCTCTCCCATTCAAATCTTTTATGCACAGGTGAGCGTGGGAACACACACTGAATCGTAAATTAAAAAAAAGTTTCATCTCACGAATAAACACAACTTTGTCTCTGCCACAGCCTAGAACAACGTAAGCAGTGCCTTCCAACGCAGCAGCAGCGCTAGCTTCCTGTCAGACCTGCTGTTTTGCATTCAGGCTAAAACGTTTGATCTAACATGTTCAGAGCAAAGTGAACATCCTGAGATGCCCAATCCAATCTTCAGCTGTGCATCATTCAGACCTCTAAGGAACTCCCACAGCATGAACACAAAGCTGGACACCAGCAGCATATTTCCCCTTTCAGACAGGAAATTATGGTGCAACAATGAGAGCACGATGCATTCAAGGACATTTCTTTTCTCTTTTTTTCTCTCTGCTATTAACAGCAGCCACTGCCGTTTCCCCATTCTCATCGGGCGTAACGCACTGAATATACAGGAAACATTTTCTGTGTGTGAAATAAAGTGTAATAAAATGACTTGTGAGAAGGTGAATGCTGGTGGTTTTGCTCAGCAGTTTGCATGCATTAGTCATGTGACTTTATCACCGTGAAAACATGCCGCATTATACTGCGATGTAAGAACTGAGCTCTGCAGATGTGTGTGCCTGTGTGTGTGTGTGTGTGTGTGTGTGTGTGTGCTCTGTGGTCGCTTGTCTGCATGTTGTTCACACCTTCAGACCCATTTTCTCCTTTTTCAGTTTCACCCCCTTCACACCAGTGCGTTATTTTCACCAGCAGTTGACCTTTAGCTTTATTGAGCATTTTTTAAGTTTTAATTTTAATTTTCGCAACACCTCTCTCCGCAGCCCATGAAGGCTCTGCGGGCCTCGGCCGGGACGTCCCAGCCGGTGCTCTCCAGTCAGCAGGTGCAGACAGTTTTCTACCAGATCCCGGAGCTCAGAGATGTTCACCAGAGCTTTTACTCTGGCCTGAAGGCCCGACTCTGCTCTCACACGCCGCCGGAGAGCAGCTCCGGTCAGGACGTGCCGTCGAGCAGCAACTCTGAGCTGGAGATGGGAGACCTGTTTCTGAAACTGGTACGTTTGCTTCTGCTCTGGGTGCTGCTGCGCTTCAAGTCTCGACACAGATTTTCAATTGTATCTATGGCTGCACTTTGACTAGGCCGTTAAAGCACATGACTATCCTCTTGATCTAAATTACTCCAGTGAAGCTCTGGTTTCGTGTTTAGTGTTTAAAACTGTTCCTCATTTGCATCGGTCACATGAAATTCCAATAAAATTAGCTGAAGTTTGGACTTTGATGGGGCAAAATTGTGAAAGTAAGAACACGTTTTCAAGGCCCAACAAAAGCTGGATCAACACCAGACGAAACAACGACAAACCAGGGTTCGCTTCGCACCTGAGGAAGTTCACGGACCACTTCCGAGCACCTCGTGTTTTTTTTCTTCTTCCAGGTAAACCATCTCGTGCTGTACGGAGGATTCATCGAAAACTACGAGAAAGCAGTGGAAGTAGTCAGGAAGTGCACACAAGCGAATCCTCTATTTCGGACTCTTGCTGAGGTACAGAAGGCCCTGTAACTCCAGAGGGGAACTTTTCAGTGTGTGTGTGTGTGTGTGTCACTTCACCTGTTGCCTTTTCCAGACCTTGTACATCAACGGTGCCGATAAAGCTCGGACGGCATGCACTCTAGAAGGTAAGAAGAGTAGATATTTATTCTTATTGGACACATCCAAGCCTGGGCGTGTTTAGTTGATGTTTTTTTTTTCTCTTTCTCTCTTTTTTGCAGCTCTGCTCTATAAGCCTTTGGATAGAGTAACTAAGACCACACTAGTGCTGCGGGTGAGAAAACCTTGGAATGTTACGCGAGCCCTCATTCAGGGTTTCTACATGTTTCATTTGCTTCATGTTGGTTTTAGAATCTAAATCATATTGTAAGTTATGGAAAAAATCAGAAGAAGGAAGGAAGACAATGAGAAAAGATGGAAAACAAAGGATGAAAAAGGGAAATAAGTATAGGAAGAAGACTCTTCTAGTCTTTCATATAAAAAAGTAAAGGTAAATAGGGAACCAATGTAGGACACAATTGAGGAAGAAAGGAAGGAATTAGAGGACAGAAATAAAAAATACATTTTGCAAACAGTTAATTTTTCTTAACTATTTTAGAGAATGATCAAACTGTGAATCGAACCAGACGCAGGGACCCCCCATTTCGATGTGAAACAAAAGCTCTGTTTGGCTCTGCTTTGATTTTGACTGAAGAACCTCGGTCTGTGGTTTGGCAGGATCTCCTGAAGACGACGCCGGTGGAGCACAAAGACTACACAGCCTTACAAGAAGCTCTCAGACTGTCTCAGAGCTTCCTTTCTGGTGTCAACGAGAGTTCACACAGCAAACGGGAGGTGACGCTCACTCATGGCATGGTGAGTCCTGCAGGATCTTAGCTCTGCAAACTCGGAGCAGATATCAAACACTATCGCAGCAGACAGGCAAGACTTGTCAGGACGAAAACGCTCCTCAGATTTGAACGCGTTTTCTTTTCCCCGCCAGAGGCGACAGCTGATGCGCGACGGCTTCGTGGTGGATGCGAGCGAAGGCGTCCGCAGCCTGCGTCACTTCTTCCTCTACACCGACCTCCTGCTGTGCACCAGATTCAAACATGCTGGCAGAGGGTGAGGCGCCGCACCTGAACACGTAGCTGCTTTGTGGGAAACGTGGTCGACGCGCGCGTCGCCACAGGAACGTGACGACTGTGAAGCCTTGAAATCCAGTGCTTGTGTTGGTTCCAGGAAGCAGGACCAGTACAGGTTCAGCTGGTACCTGCCTCTGGCGGGACTCAGGCTCCGCTGGGTGGCAGATCACGAGCAGCCTCCCGATACCACCGTTCGCCTGCTCACGTTGAGGACCAAGATGTTCCTCCTGCGGCAGCAGCTGCAGCAAAATCCGGTGCGTGTTATGAAAACCTTTTTTTTATTATTATCATTGTTATTATTTTTTAAAAAGGTCTGTTGTTATCAAAGCTAATAGTTAAACATCAACATTTCTCCGTATGAAGAAGGGCTCCAGAGGCTTGACTTGGACAGCTCGCAACAGGAAGAAACTGGAACAAATGGAGCTGCTGCTTCTCACACACTCCCCAGTTTACAGACTGGACCTGCACAGCCCCAGTGGCAAGGTACAAAACACACACACACACACACACACGTTTGGTAACGTTTTTATTATCTTTACAGTCCTAATTCATAACGAACAAGATCTATAAAAGGATCTGTGTTTCTGTCACCACAGAGTCACACTTTGTTCTTCCCCTCTCTGTATGAACTGGAAGAGTGGAGAGACACCATCCACAAACTCACCACAGGAAGTGAGTTCACAGCTAGCTTACATTCAACACATGATTACAATCACTGATGTTTGAGTGGATGCAGAAAAATCAAGAAAGTCATGAGCCTGTTGGCATGTTCTCCACGTTTCAACCACGAACTTCAATGTAGCTATTTAGTATTTAAAGTTTCTAGCTGATGCTGAGTTGTGCACACCTGTGACGTGGAAGGAAAATTATGAGAAAAAAAAAAAAATAAACCTGTTAGGAGAAATCCTGCAAAAGACTTGAGACTGTGGGATGCTTAGCTTCCGGCGATGTTTAGATCAGAGCAGATTCGTGTTTCATGGCTGAAAAACGCATCACAAAATAGATAATTATTAATTAGTTTTCTTTGTTTTAAATATCTGAAATACCGCCAGGCTGGTGACTTGGCATTTTCTGTTTTCTTCACAATTTCCTCTCAAGCTGTTGTCTCCTTTCACTCCACATTGTTGTTTGCTATTTTTAATAAAACATGAGGTAAAATGTGTAACTTGCTCAGCAGACGGTTGCTAGGTAACCAAAGAGGGAGTGAGTTAGTTGGTGCCACCAACCTTGTTTAGCTGGTTAGTGAGAGTAAAGCCCTTCCTCTGCCTACATCCCCCAGAATGCTGTGCGGTTCTGGATCGGAGTTCAGTGAAGTTATTGAACATTCCATCTAATCGGACGTATTTTCTGTTGATATTGATCTTGTGTCATATATATATTCAGAGATACTCTTACTAAGGTAGAAAAATGATCACTCAGTGCCAATTTAAAGAGAACAGTAACATGTGTAAATTAATCATTGGTTTAGATAAATAAAACCATCTGGGTCAGACTGGACGGATCACTAGTAGACCCGCTCCCTCAGTGCATACTGTTCTGATCGGAGCCCAGATTATATATATTGATAAAGAAGTGCTTCAGTGGAGTATCTATTGATCACACCCACCACTTAGATACTGATACATAGCTTTCACTACGTATCAGTGAGGTATCTAGGGCAGGAAGTAACTTCGTAGCTAAAGCACTGTGTTTATCTCGTTTTACGTCAAACGGCACTTGCTTGACGATATACCTTAAAAGTTCGGCGAGAGATTGGCCGTCTCGCATGTCCAAGTTGGCTTTAAAAATGTGAAGCTTTCACATTTTTAACTCAGCCTGAGCTTTTTTTATTGGGTGAAACGGGAGAAAATTTACGTCACTTCTTCAAAACCAAAGACGTTCTCCAGGAAGGGTTGCTGAATATAAAAGCATGTCCCACTTAAAAAAAGAGAATACTATGTTTTCCTTTCCAAATAAAATACATTGAAGTTTGTGGTTTTAACAGAACATAATGTGAAAAAGTTCCGGAGCCACAAAGCCTGTTTTAAAGCACCATATGTAGGCATTTTCTTGTCGTGCAGCGTCAGATTTTAAGACAGATTGTGTTTTAAAGTGTAACTGATATAATAAAAAGCCTTCCACGTTGTTATTCAGCAGTGCAGAGTTTTGGCTTCCTAGGATTACTTTTCATCAATTAGGTTCCGTGTTCTCAAGCTTTACCGTGCCATGCTGTGGCTTCTACCGCCCTTCTATAAAAACCATCATTTGTTTATTTGTTAGAAATGAGGTTATGTGGAGTGACCACAAAGAGTCAGTACCTTATTTGTAGTTGTGTGCAGTCAGTCTGATCTCAGTTCAGGGAATCAGGGTTCAATTCTCACAACCATATTAGGTGACATGATGCTTTCAAATGTTTTCATCTTGTGCCAATGATAAACTTAATTAAAGACCAGTTAAAATAAAAAGCCTAATATACACGTGAGAAACTGAGTTATCCAACCGTATTTGTGTCAGATAGAATTATGTGTTTTTTGTTTTTTTTTACTTTACCTTAATTACATTTCTACTACAAGTAGTTTCTTTTGAAATTCTTATTTTGTTCCCACTTCAACTTAAAGTGTCATTTTGAGGCACAGATAAAGAAATCCAAGTTAAATCATGGAGGAAACTTTTAAAATGAGCAGATTATAAAACTTTTTTTTTGGTTAAACACTAGAGTTAAACTGTCTTTCTATTATCATCGGTTCGCTGAGCTGATTGGATCTTTTGTGTCATTTGTCAGACATTGAAACCATCCCTCCAGACCTGCTCACGCTCACCTGCGCCTGTGTGAAACTGAGAATGACGCAGCAGCCACATCTACACAGCTCTGTCGCTGGTACAAACACCTTCTCTCACCACTATTTTTCCCTCCGCCACAGAATCATATCCTGTGTCTAAAACCAGATATCCTCACTGCTTTCACCTCCTCGTCCTGCTCAGCAACATTTCCCACATCTCGATTCAAGAGCTTTAGAAATCTGTCCTGGATTGGTATTGCGTTCAGTGACCGGTTCAATCCGATGTCTCCGTATCTCCCCAGCAGAAGATGAGAAGTCGTTATGTGGGACTGTCAGTGTGGCGATCCATTCAGCTTCTGGCCTGCAGGAACCAGCTTGTACGTATCTTGACATTTAAATGGCTAAATATATTCAGGTTTGCACTTCTCACCAGTTGATCTGCTCTCTTTCTGAAGTGAAATCATTTATACAAGAACCAACTTCAGAAACAGTCACCGCTCACACAAATGTCAATTTGTTGTGGATTTTATTTGCAGTAATGTATGCAAACTGGCTCAAATATATACTAACACCCCCACTTGTATTTGAAATGTCCACTTCGCGGACATATAAGCAAAGAGGCCATATTCTGTTGCCATCAAGAACATCCTGGCATGATTAAAGATGGATATTTTATTACTCTTCTCTATCAAATTGGTAGAACTCAACCTAATCTGATTGAACAATTATGTCCATGTTTTCTCATTCTGACCGTGTATGGATTAAAGAAACTACACCATAAATTAAAACTTTTGCACCTAGTTTGTCATATTGAAATTCACCGAAGTTATTTAATGTACAACTATTTCCCTCTGAATGCGAATGGCCTAATCAAATAATTAAAGCCCTGAAATCCATATAACATGGCAATAGTGGGTGTATCTGAACTGTGTGTGTCAGAGGTGTCCAAACATTTTGGTCAAAAGTACCTACGGAAAAAAAAAAATAATAATTCCAGATCAAAACCCGATATAATTTTACAGTTTTCTTTTTTATCTGCTCTCCAATTAACAAAACATATGTATATTTTAAGAAAAAGTTCTCTAATTTCTTGTGATAAAGTTATTGCAGGTCAGAAAAATAAAAAGCGTCTCATTTTATTTATTTATTTTTTTTTACAAAGACGTCTCATTTTCAAAGTGTTCTTGAATGAACTATCCCCTTTTTTATTTTTTGGTCAATATTCATGATTGGGGGCCTATAGTCTGTTTCAGACTGAAAGTTGATTGACATTTAAGTGTCAATGTTTTATATAATTAAAATGAAAGTAAAAAACACTTGTCTACTAAAAGACAAAATCGTGGTGGCATTTTCCATTATACGATTACATTTGTAGGTTTCCCTCTGCATCAACTGCTTGTTCTGTCGGGCCGTGTTTGCACCATTCCAAATGCTGCAAATGGCCCCCCAGCTTCACTTTGAACACCCAGGATGTACAAAGAGATTTTAGGAGAACTTTGTAACACAGTGCAGTCTGTGAGCGATGAAGACTGTTCTGCTTCTGTTCCAGGTGTTTATGTGTGTGTGGAGGTGGATGGTTATGAGTTTTACGATAAACAAGCCCAGACACATTCGTCAGTGCGCAGCCTCAACCCGCTCTGGGACCAGGTGTGTATACAGGCCTAGACCTGAGAACCAGCAAGCTTTAAACTTTACGAGTTCAGTAAATCCAGCAGACGGTCAGAGCTGAAGACTAAAATAGCGAGGAAGCGAGTCGCTGGTTCGTGTCAGAACTAACAGCCTCTATTGGGTCTCGAACAGGAGCTGTCCTTCCTGGTGGATGGTGCACAGAAGATGATGGTGCTCTGCGTGCGTCAGTCAGATGGGGAGGAGGCAGTTCTGGGAAAAACTACTGTACAGGTACAAAAGAACAAACCCACAAAGCCCAGCTGAGAATCGCTTCAGGGCCTTAAGGTTTAAGGTTTCCACTGTGAAGTGGAATTATGCATAGTCTTCAAAATATTTAATAGCTGATATAAAAATTGTGACATGCAGCAGCGCCTGCAGCTGTACGCACTGTGCGTACCTTGGAATTTTCCTTTAAGAACAGAAAATATACAGTATATTTATTGGTATTTTATTATCTAACTTTACCATAAACTAAATTGTGGAGAAAAAAGGTTGTTTGTGTCAAAACATCTTGTATGTAGCGCACATCTGTGTGAGTGGGCACGCCAAAGCCTAAAGGTTAGTTCAATTTTGTTTATTTGGCGGCTTGGTGCTTTTTCTCTAAGCTAAATGTGAACATTAAGTGAAGCTAGCTAAAAATGAATAAGTGGAGATTGAACCCTCCTGCAGTTCTGAGAGGGGTCGATTGAACCCCGCCTGAGATTTTTACCGTGCACGCGGTTCTGGCGGGGGTCGCCTGTTTAACAGCTTTTGAGCTGACAGGATTAGATCTCTTGTTTTTGTGGCTTATATTTGTGTGGTTTGGGTTTTTGCTGGGTTCGTGCGACACACGCACATGATGCGCGCTAGAGATGCGGTTGTGCTCTTGTGGGTCAGGAGCAGTGAAAACATTGTTCGTATCCTCTGATAATTTTCTGTACGCGCCCCGGGTGACATGCATTTATCCTTAGCCAAATTTTACCCTAAAAACTCGCAATAAAGTCCAGTGCATTCAACAAGATTAAATAGTAACTAGAGTTCAAATGTGTGCAGTTCATGTGGTCAAGGAGGAAGTTCTGGAGAAGTTTGAAGTAGGAGTAAGCTGTAAAAACAACATCCTAAGCTTTGAACATTTCACCCAGCACTGATCAATACATCAAAAATAGAAAGAGTATTAGACTACTGCAAATCCTCCAAACACTGGCTGTCCAGCTAAACCTTGGTAAGGAGAGCATTAATTAGAGATGCAACTAAAAGGCCCACAGTAACTCTGGAGGAGCTGTAGATATGCAGAGCTCAGGTGGAAGAGTCTCTCCTGGCAAATCTGGCCTGATGCTGACATGCAGGATAGTTGTCCGTCCCCCTGGTCCTCATGGTCCACTGTCCTCCATAGATCAGACATGTCTCTGCTCCAGCTCATGCAATAAATTGATCATTAGCAGGTTTCTGCAGAACTTTATGGCATCACAAGGTAAAGCAGTAAACTTGTGAAAGGCGGTGCTGTGGTTAGATGAAAGCAACTTTAAACTCTTTGAGCTACATTCAGAAAGCTTTGTGAGTGGTGCACCTCACCAAGAATATACCTACCTCATGGTGGCTAAACGCAAATGTGGAAAAAAAATAAAAAATCCTTCCACTTCATGGCTTGGGACTAGTTTGTGTTGATCTACCACAATGAAATAGTTTGTGGTTCTAATATGGAAACATGGATAGTTTTACAAGGCTTTGTAACTTTCCAAAGACGTAGTTTCAATCCCAAAAGTGTGTTTTTAACATTAAAAAAACTGCACTTTATTAGTTATTTTAACAACTGAGGCTTAAATAATTGAGAACTCAACAAGATTATGTTTAATTTAGTTAGTGTCATGATGGGTTTGATTTTCTGAGCCCACATGCAGAAACACCATATGAGACAAAAATCAGGTAAAGAGAATTTATTACAATAATGGAAAATGTGCAGGTGAGTCGGGGCCCGGGGAGGGGAAACCT
>CAEFZX010012429.1:0-10780 GCA_903066825.1 Alfaro cultratus | reverse complement strand
CACCTTTACTGTCCTCACAGTGGGTTTCACACGTTGGATGAGTGGTGAGTACCGAGGTGTGAGGAACAGGGAGAGATGGTCTGATTGACCGATGTGGGGGAGGGGTGTCACCTTGTAAGCTCCAGCCAGATTATACAGTATGTGGCATAAAAGGCTTCTATCTGAGTTAGTGAGCACTTCTCATTTGCCAAGATAATCCATCCAAGAGGATGGATTATTACCATGTTGATATACCACACCTGTGAGACCACAGGTATGCTAATTAGGCAGTATCATTATAGCGCTGATGTGCCTTAGGCTGACCACAAAATAAATGTGCAGTTTGATCATACAGGACAATGCCAAATGTCATAAGTAGTGAGGGAGCGTCCAATTGACATGACATCACCTGTCCAGTGGGTGACGTCATGTATCAATAAGCATATTTGGGATGCTCTGGAACAGCGTATATGACAACATGTTTCTGGTTCTAACAATATCCAGCACATGCAGACAACCATTGAAGTGGAGTGGACCAACATTCCACAGGCCACAATCGACAATATGATTAACTAACTGCATGCAAGACAGATTTGTTGCAGTGCATCAGGAAAATGGTGGTCACACCAGATACTGACTGGTCTTCCAACTCCACCAATATAGTAAAACTGCATATTTTAAAGTGGCTTTTTATTGTAGCCAGACTGAGACACATCTGTCAAATAATGATGCTGTTTAATCAGCATGGTGATTTGCCATACCTGTGATGTGGATGGATCAAGTGTCCACAAACCCAGATTTAGACAGATTTGTGAAAAACAAGTAAAGAAGAAAGGTAGGTAGGCAGAATGGTTAGTTACTTGGGGCGTAACCTAGTTGTACCGAAAATATAGTAAACCTGTTAATTCAGAGCGCACATGTACAGAAAAAAATACAGCCTTGAATTTTTGCCTGAATATATACACAGAATATTATATGCAGGACTAAGTGTGCAATGAAACACTATAGAAAAAAAATGCTAAAACAAAGCAGACACCCAACCAAAAAATTATGTTAAGCAATAAAGTGTATAGAACCTCTCTCTGCACTTAGATTAATTATTACCATGAGACAATGCCAAGAAGAATGTAAATATCACAGACCCTGGTAAAAACAACTAAGGTGACTTCCACATGGCTGCCTGTAGAATTCAATCAGCCCAAGCTCCTTACATCTTATTTGCCACACCTGTGAGGTGGCAAATAAGACATCTTATAAATAGCAATTAGGAGGAATCTCCATTAGAGGAAGTTTTACTAACGGCTGCCCATGGTGTGTTGACGTACAGCTGGGACACTTTGTTGTCAAAATATCAACAGTATTCCAAAGTGATTTAAACTATTTTACTTTTAAATATGGGCATAATCTTATTTAAAGCCCCTTAATCCCCATCCCCAGAAAATACAATGGAAAAAACGGCACAAGGACTTTCCATTGCAGGTTAAGAATGTCTAAACATTAACTGTTTTCAAGTGGTTATATTGTATATCTATCAAGATTTGGCTGTGGCCGCTTGTGCTACTTTATTAATTTTAAAAAATCCAAGCAAATCTCCAGTCAGTTGTATAGTTTCTACTTACAAGCTTCACAAAATAATTAAAATCTTAATAATTTCAGAAATTTAGGGGAAAAAAATTAAACAAATAGGATATTTTTAGAATCGCAAATGTGGGATTCTAAAAGTCACACCAAAAAAAATCCCAAAAAAAAACAAAAAACAAAAAACCGCTTAAGTTCTTAAGATGAACTTAAGCGTTCATAAGATGAACGCTTAAGTTATATTTTTGTAGGACTTACCATCATGTTCCTGCTGCCTTTGGTTGTTATTGATATTGTTGACAGGTGGAGGAGCAGGAGGCATGTTGTCCTCATCAGGGTGATGGTGCTGATTATTGTCATTGCTGGCATTCTGGTTGCTCACAAGTGCAGATGACACACCAATACCAGTTCCTGCGCTCAGACCCACTCTGGCACAGCCCTGTCAGACACACAAAATTGACACTTGGGGTGCAGTTCACACCAGCCCTGTATAGTCCGCTTGAATCAAACTCTAGTTTGTTAATTTAGAAGGTCCGGTTTATTTGGGGAGGTCTGAATGAACAATCGAACTCTAACGAATAACCAAAAAAGTCAACTCTGGTTCGCCTTAAAAACCTTGGTTACTGTTTGGTTGAAATGAACTCTGGACTGGTTTGAATGTAGTGTGAATTCAAGCAAACTGGAGTCAACTAATTTTAATAGTGGCGATTATGCAAAATTGAATTATTGACCAACATAAAAAAGAAATGTGCTTAGTCCTCTCTTGACAGAACTGACAGAAACCAAACTGTTTATAAATTTATATTCAGGGAAAATGCATATTTTACATATCAAAACATCAGCAATTTTCTCAGCTTAAATTAAAGCCTTATTTTATAGAAATCAGGTAAGAAATAAGGCTAGTACAACTATTTTTGTGACAGACTCCTGTTCATCCCGCATTTGAACATTATGGTTTTGCAGACATGACTTGTAGTGATGGTGCCTGCAGGAGCACATAACTACCTCCAGTGATGCACAGCAATGATGTCCAATCCAATTACGTATGTATATCAATGGAGAAATACTTCAACAGCTAAAATCTGATACCACTCCATTTTTGTTTACATTTTGTGAAGAAGAAAGTTGCACTGGTCTTCTTCAAAGGTTTTGTGTTGATTCCTTCTGTAGTTCTTGGTGCAGTGCTGCACACAGGCGAGGGGGACGCAGGTTTTTCAGTTAGTTTGGATGGTTTAACAGTGCAGTGTGAAAGCAAACCGCACCAGTTGAAAATGTCACAAATGTTGCAATTCTGGTCCCCAGTCGAACTAAACATACTGGAGTAATGGGTGTGAAAACACCTTTAAAATGATAAAACATATGACTGATAGCCAAAACCGTAGGTCGTAGAGATCTGGAACTCGGAAAGTAAGTAGATCCCCCGAATAAAGAAAAAAAGTACTCTCAGAGGTGCCTCCTACAATGCACAGGGAGGCGCCCATTTTGGGTCAAAGCTCAATTTTTTTAATTTTTACTCGCGTCAAACTTTAACAAACTCCTAAAGATTTTGACCTATCGGCTTCGTTCTTGGTCAGAATGCAGTTAAGGCATGGGGCTTTAAAAGTTATCGAAAAAATTTACTTTTTGTATATGTTCAGGGGGCGTGGCAGAGCGGCAAACTTGGCGTACTTGCCAAAACAAACGAAACGCTATAACTGTCACATAAAAAGGTCAATTGGCACCAAACTTGGCATGAGTGATCCTGGTTGGATCCCTGATGATCCTATGTCATCATAGTCTGACGTCATCTAAGCCCCGCCCCCTCAGAACAGGAAGTGACTTTTTTTACTTGGAAAGCTCCATCTTTGTCTCTCTTGACCTAATCAAGATGATCTTGTGTCAGATGACAGATAACAAGTTGATCTCACTTGCTTTAAAGCGCCAAGAGTTTTCAGTGGAGGACGTGGCCGTGGGGCGAAGTGACATGTCATGCTGCTGCCATATGTTTGGCTCTATATTCCTCATGTTTCAACCGAGCTGAACCAAACTCACTGAGATCGATTCTTGTCCACAGCTTGAAAGGAATCCAGTGCAATATTTGGTGGGCGTGGCATAATTCCTCCACAGCGCCCCCTAGAATATTTTTTTTTTAAAAATCAGCCCCCAGCCATGCTTTATCCCAGAATTATAAAACTTGGTACACGTGTAGCTTGTCAGGACGTACAAAAAAGTCTGTGGGGCCATGGTCCAAACCCAACAGGAAGTCGGCCATTTTGGATCAAAGCCGCCGTTTAATCCTGTGCCAACTGACATAAAATGACATGCTGATGAACTCTGTCAATACTGGCTGCTGGCTGAATCGTGTGGGCATGGCAGAATGGCAAATTGTAATCCCTCGTTGCATACGGTCATCTCTAAATCACATATGAATAATCTGATTTGCAACAAACCTTTTATGATTGACTTTTGTCAACTTGTAAAAAGCCCAATAGTATTCAATTTTAATTTGACTCCACTGATTCATTACTTTTTATTAAAAATAATATAGCATTTGTTATTCATCAGCAGTCATTGTTTAGCAACTATTTCACTAGCTCGCTAGTAGGGGGTCAGTATTACTCCACCAAAGACAAAGAGACAGACGGAGAAAGTTTTCAGAGAATTAAGATGCGTCAGACACAGAAATGTAAGAAGCTGACAAAAAGATAACTATTCTACTAATCTATTTTTTTGTAATCGCCTTTTTTCCGGCCACTGCAAGTATATTCCACAGGTATCCATCAATTGACTGCATTTGGGGGGGATTTGCATCCTAAAAAAATGGTTTTGAAATTTGATGGAACGTTGATTTAAAAAATTTGGCTAAATGCGAGATTTATAACGGCCCAATATCTTTGGAAAGTATAAGAATCCCAGAAAACATGATAACGATGTGCATTCTGACAACCACAGTTTCGCCAGTATTCCGATTTCCTTGTGAAAAATGGGATCTTTGACATGGGATGATAAAATAACGAAACATACATTTCCAACTAAATTCTTTCCAAATGTGATTTTTTGTGCACCTCGATTGCGATACAAATTTGTTCCCATTCTTCATCAGTTATAGCAAGACCTGATTCCTTTTCTCATTTATTTTTAACATACTGCATTGAGAGGATATTAAAGTATTAATATGATCTTATATATTTTCGAAATTAATCCTTCTGACAGATTTGATTTATAAGATTTTATTATTAGTTCAATCAGTGGGGTCTATTGATCTGTGTTTTGTTTTATTTCCTGGTTGTAATAACTTCTTATTTGTAGATCTCTATAAAAAACCTTTTTCAAAATTATAACTTTCTTGTATTGTGTTGAAGCTTCACATTTTATTATCTTTCACAATCTGGAAGATTACTTTTATACCTTTTGTTACTGTTATTGTTGTGTATTGTTTTGAATCTGGGTTTGATGCTGTTTGGTAGAAAGCTTTTGTCATATGCTAACCAGTTTAATACCTTAATTTCTTTGTTTAGTTTTAACCACTTTTAACCTTTCAGATAACATTTGCTTGAGTAATAAGTAGTTTTAACAACATTTTGCTACAAAGCTCTCTGGGTAAACTTAACATGTCACAAGAGCTGTGAAGAACAAATACAGATGGCTCTAGACAAAAAGCTAACAGAAAAGCAATAAATAAATCCTGGGGTTCCAACGTAAAGGTGGACTGTCCTTTATCTGACCTGGGTTGGGGTCAGAATGTGAAGGGAAGTCCTTAACCGATGGTAATAGAGGAAGGGCCCTCCGTAGCAAACTAGAATGAGTGTCCATACCTTTTAAAGGTCCTTGTAATAACTGCTGAAATGTGAGAAAACAGAGAAGATATTAACTCAAAGGTGTTCTCGCTGCTCTTTCATTCTGAGGGCTGTCTTCTGAAAGCCTGCAGTCTGGATATAGCGGTAGTTTGTCCGGAGGGCTGCTCCTGCTGAACGCTCCTTTCTCTCCCTGCGACGCGCCATGTTTTCGCCTCCAGTAACTTCATCAGGTCTTGATGCGGTGGAATCACCTGGACTGCAAAGCCTCGGTCATGCATGACCTTTGTAGCCTCATGTGCTGTTTGGAACAGGCGTGTTTAATCTTTATAGAAGATGCGGAGCTTGGCTGGGTATGGACCCAGAATTGTTCAATGTAAAGTAGTCCATAGAGTACACTGGTCCAAAAGTAAAATGCCTCAAATCTTTCCGGATGTGGATTCAAGCTGTGTGAAGTGTGATTTGGGTCCAGCCACTCTCTGACATATATTTTGCACCTGTTCCTCTCTATTCCAATTTTGGAAATCTGTTTTTGACTCCCTTTCTGTAATCACCTCGACCACAGTACAGCTTTCTCCACTGACTGCTTTATTTGGGGTCCTCCCCAAAAACCAATTACTGTCACACCATTATGCTGACCTTGTGGCTTTCCTCACACTACTGGCTAGATGTATTATTCTGATGCACTGGAAGAATCCTCTCCCACCCACACATTCTCACTGGATAAAAGATGCCTTTTCGTTCATGAAACTGGAAAAATTAGGCTGTTTTTGGACCAATGGTTTTTGGTCTTGGTTTTGTCTTTGATGCTCGCTATGTTGCTCCCCTTACTTACCATTTGTAATGATATAAACCCCTTATTGCCCCATTGTAGTTGTTTTCTGTCTAATTTATATTTTATTTACCTTCTGTAACCTCTATTTTTTAGTAGAGCTGAGCCGATCGATCGGCCACCGATCATAATCGGACGATTTTCGTGAAAAAGTGTATGATCGGTGATCACTGTCTCTTGTTGCCTATCACCAAAACTGATCACCTTTAACTCACTTCGCACACTGCGCAAGCGCGCAGCAATAAATCCTGTCGTGTGAAACTACAATGCTCTGAGAGTGAATGGGGACGTTTGCATGTTGCGGTGGAAAATTACTTCGGGGTGAAGCACGTCAAAATGCATCAACACAACAAATCTAATATGGCATTTAAAAAACAAACACTTGATGGAGTTTGACTATTCTGAGGCTCACTGCAGGGCAAAAAGGACATCCGGGGCGGCCAGATGCAGGTAAAGCAGTGCAACTACCAACACTCACCCGGATTAGCATCACGGTCAGAAAGCTAAACATATAACCTGGGAAATAATTGAAGTCTTTGAGCTAGCAGTGTAAGACGCTGGTTCTGTTCTCGCTCTTGGACCACCGCTACATGCTACCGGTAGTACTATTTCACAGACGCCGCTCAAACTCCGACGGACAGTGAACTCTCACGCTGAACGTCTGCTAAAAGCAGCATGTAACTTAAAAAAAAGACAAATATTTGAGATATGTATTAAAATATGCCTATTATGTCTAGAGTAAGTGAATTTATTTCCAGATAATTTTTCCATTTAGTCAGATAACATAGTATCATTTATACCTAAACCGAAAAATTAACAGCCATTCCAGGCAATCAGCAAAGCTCGGTGACCTCATGGATGATTGGTATCGGAATCTGCAGCAAAAAACCTGATTGGAGCATCCCTATTTTTTAGTCATCTACTTTTTATCCATGTACTTATGAAAATAATTGCTGGGTTTTTGTTTGTGTGCCTTGTTTTAATTTTGATTCTTTTTTTGTCATTTATTAGTTTGTGTTTATTCTCCCAAGGACTGTCAAGTATGACTTGAATGTCTATATATAGTGCTCATTGCTTTGTTAAAAATCTGAAATAAATTTAAAAGCAGAGTTGCGCAACAAACGGGAAATTTAAATTACTTCTGCTAATGAGGCCTTAGTAGCTCTTGCATTTTGTGTCTGAGTTTTCAATGAGCCTCACAGAAACTGTTTTGGTTGCTCTAGCTTTATGGGACGAGTGAACATAGCATTTGGTTAGATGCATCATATGACCAGAAAAAAATAATAATAATAAAATAAAACCAGCATGATGCGTGACTAGGAGGGGAGCACAAACGCTCCTCATCGGGTTGAACTTGCATGACGAGTGGTTAGCTTTGGTTCGTTAATCACTAACAAACCGACCAACTGGGAACACATACATAAACTTTACAGGGAAGACAGAGCCACAAGCTGGGCAGCGTGTTGAGATGAAAATACTGCATTTAATTCTTTGTTCACAAAGACAAATCATTCTTTTGATTGATTTGTCAATCAATCAAAAGAACGTTTTAGGTGCGCTAAAACCTTCAAAGCGCACCTCTGAAGGTTATTCCTTAAAATCACATAGAGCTGCGCAACCAGAGCTAACGTGGTGGGTTTTAGACTCCTGTGACCAGTTTGAGTGAAAGGAGCCGCGCAAGCCGCGCTGAGGTAAATTTCAGAGATCAAACAGTGGCAGCGCGGGAGGCAATGAGCAGAGGTGCCACAGGTGTGATTGGTCCGCTCTCCTGGCTTTAAATGCATCAACTATAAACCTCTCTTTTAGGAATAAATCTGCTCCGGCAGTGAAATACAACAGAGATGCTTGTATTCAGGCTTTTAAGAAAATTAAGCGATTTTTAAAACATTTTTATTGTTGTTTATTATTATTATTATTATATTTTTCCTAAAAGCAAAAACAAGCAATGCTTAGCCTGGCTGGGGGCTAGTGAAGCATGGCGAGTCACCGGGCTTATAATACACTGGGGAAAACCCTGGACTGCTATGGCTCCCCAACCATCAGACTTAGTAAGTTTTCTCTGGTAAACTCTGGTATCGATATGAGCAAGTACCTAAACTGAAATACTCGTACTTTGTCTGAAAAAAACTGGCATCAGTACACCCTATATTGAGAACCACTGGTGTATAGTAAGATGAAATTGACAGCATGGAAGCAATAGGAAAAAACACTGGCAGGTGACTTTACTATCGGATATACAAAAACTTTGGTGTCTCCAATACGGGCATTCCTCACCCTAAAAATTTGAGTAATTTGCTTACTTTTCTTTTTTACATAACTAGAAAACCCCAATACTTAAAGAAATGGATGATGTGAGGGAGAGTGTATAAAATACCTTTGGTGGCTCTCTGAACATTTGGTCCAAGCAGATGAACTCCAAACAGGGAAGTAACTCTACGAAGTGGCAGAAAGATTCCAATCTGATAGCATGACAACGAACTAAGGTAAGGTCAACAAGACGGCTCCATCTGGAGTGATCTGAAGACGAAGGTAGCAGAAGATACATCTGCAGTTCCACATAGAGACTAAATAGAAGACTTTAACATGTCAGCATTAAAACCAAGAGGTTTACCTGTGATCCACTGATGAGGGTTATGAAGGTGAGGACAGTTGTAGATAAGAAGATATTTAATATTAGTGAACACCTCATTCACCACCTTGATACCAATATCGGTGATGATGCCAGGGTTCTCAATGACATCAGCTAGGCCATATTTCACCAGCTCCAAGTGACTCATCTTACCTGCATTAGCAAACAGCAGAACATTTACCTGTTTTCATCCAGTTTATTATATATAAAAGATATTCATAAGTAAATTTTGATTTTATGGCACATACACTAATTATACAGTTGCCATCAAAACGGGTTGCTCTTGAAAATGAGACTTCAAAACTTAAAGATATTTACCCATATTAAAAGGTCAGAAAAAAAAAAACAGACTAGCCAACTAATTTCCTACTTAGTACCAATCTAGAGAAACATCTTTTTTGTTGGCGCCTCAGAGCCGAAATTAAAACGACTCTAAAGAGTATATATAAAAACCTTGTCATCTATGTTTTTTTAATAGAGCATTCAAAAAACTTTAGTTTCCACTCAATGAATTACATTAACATTTAATTTTACTTTGGGATCAATAAAGTGTATTTGAATTTGAAAAATGTGAACATTAGAGTGTATTTGTGCCAATAGATGCACACTGGCCTTTTTACTGGATAAAAACTATGTAGAGGTATGTTTAGACATCTACAAACGAATCAGAGTGGGAGGAGATATGGTCCATGTAAGTGTTAACAGCAATATCACCAGGAGTGTTTTTTGACTCCTCAAATAACTAATCAGTCAAACCAACCAGCGTAAATAATAAAACAAAAACAGGTTGAATGCAGCATGCTTACAATAGCCACCACAAAACAAGCATACTGACTTAACCACATTCTTTTCTAAGCTTTATGAGAAATACAAACATTGTAGAAGAAAATCATCCACATATCCCAAATGGAGCGTCTCAAACTGTGGGAACTCAAGTTCGGCCATTTTGAGAGCTGAGAAAACTCCATCTTTAGTAAGTGAAGGCTGGATTCGGAGTTCATGAAGCCTGTAAAATACAAATGGGATACAATTAAACATGAATTTATTAAAATGTTAAAATAAAATACTCAGTAAATCAACAATCAAAAATTTTGAGGACTATTATGAGGCCCAAGCAGCAATAGTGCTGTGAAGGGCTATTGTATTTGCCATGTTTTTTTTGTTTGTTTTTTTCTTTTTCTTTTTCCAGCACTTTATGTGGCTTTATCGAGGCCTTAAAATATTCAAAAACTCACCAAACTTCACAGAAAATTGTCACTTCACAGAAATGTTTGGGTCTCAACAGCATCCAAAAGTGGCCGTGGCCAAATTGCTCTAGAGCAGTGTTTCAGAGTCTTGCTCCTCAAGACAAACTCCCCTGCATATGTTATGTTAATCATCCATCAAATAAAATCAGCTGGGTTGAAGCAAGGTAACACCTCAAACATGCAGGGGAATGTGCTTTGAGGCTAAGGGTCGAGAAACACTGTCCCAGAGAACCTATCTGAGACAGGCCAAACCGTACATCATAGAGATCATAGAGAAAAAAAAAGTTTCTTGAATACATGTCCTAAAATGTACAGGGAGGAAGTCATTAGATACGGTTATATCTACGGTTATATTTTATGCAATTGTTTGTTGGGGGGGCAATGCAAAGAAGAGAGACACTCAGAGACTGAACCGCCTCATCTGCAGAGCTGGCTCTGTGGTCGGTGTGAGCCTGGAGTCTGGAGACGGTGGTGGAACAGAGGACACTGTCTAAACTCAGTTTAGTCCTGGAGAACACCAGCCATCCCTTGTACCCTTTCTTCTCCAACCAGAGGAGCTCCCTCAGTGACAGGTTCCTCTCACTGGGTTGTTCATCTGAGAGGATCAAAAACTCATTTGTCCCACGGGCCATTAGGCTTTATTATAATGCTGCTATTTGTGGGAGGGGAAAAGGAGGGAGACGGGGTAATTAGTATTTTTATATATTTAAGCACTTTTTAATAGACTTCTTTTAGTGTATTT
>CAEFZX010012427.1:0-29664 GCA_903066825.1 Alfaro cultratus | reverse complement strand
GGCAGAGGAAGCTGCCATCAGCTGCTGCACTTCTACTATCAGTCCACTAGATGGAGACATGGAGCAACATTTACATTCACTGACTCAACCTGAACAGGAAGTTAATGATTAATCTCTACAAGTGGATTATGAGCTGCATCAAAGATTAACCATTTAATAATATAACTGAATTGAACACATTTCAACAGTACTATTTTGCAATAATAATAATATACATTAACATTTTAGATTGAAAAGAAGCAACAAGACACTGTTGTTTCTGAGTTTAACAATGGAGACCAGAGTTTGATTCCAGGAAGTGAAATAATGAGGCAGTTTGTTCAGAGAAGAAAACAGAGAAACATCAGCTGTTCATCATTCCAGTTCTAAATAATCTAATAATCCTCCAGATTAACCTTCAAACACCAGAGAGATGAAACTTTCAGATGAAATCAGAAGTGAACATGATCTCTAAACATTAGAGAGCAAAAACTAGCAGGAAAGTTCCTAAAGTCAAAGTTCAAGTAGGATAAAAAAAATCAAACTTACAGTTTGTTCAAACGATCCAAAGTGTTGATGATGAAAATCTGAACAACAAATAAAGATACAACAACCGGACTGGACCACACCTTGAAAGGTGAATTCAAACTGAAAGTAAATGTGGTAGATGTTGCCTAACTGCTTTCCTGATTTCTTCTTTCAGAGCCAAGCCCCGCCCCTTTCTGTTTGCTGCAGCAGTTATATTTGCGCAGTTCTGCGCAGAGGCGAGAGGTCTCACTCGGAATAATATCTTCTGTATCTAATTAGACGCTCTGTGCTAGAATTCCAGTGTTTTAATATATTTATTGATTTGTCTTAAAACGTTACATTTTCATAACGTTTCATATTTTGTTTGTGTCAAATAAAAACCTGGTAATTGTTTTTTTGTGTCTTTATTTTTTTTAATTGCTTGTTCAATTACTACTGTTTTACTTATTGCTTTTCGTTGCTGTCGCTGACCCAGAACATTTTTACTATGCAAAACAAAGTGACAGTAAATAAAGTTCTTTTTTAAAAATAACATCTACACACTTTAATTTTTCTTTATGCCGTACTCGAAAAGTCAGTGTTTACCTTCACAGGTTTTAGCTTGATGCAGAAAACTGTTCTTTTGAGTTTAAAAACAGTATTTTTAAATCATTAGTACAACAGATGAACTGTGACTTTTTACAGATACCAGTTCTGCCAAACTAGAGAAAGGAAAGCCTTTAATCTCATAATTATGACTCGGCTAACTTAGCAGAGATATGGAACAGAAATGCAAGTTTTGTTTGTTTTTTCAATCAAATGGGCTTTCATAACTTCTAAATAATTGCAGATAAAACAATACACCACAAAAAAAGCATCAAACTTCTGTTGTAGTGAATAAAAATCATATTCATGTCAAGGAAGTGAAGGTTGTCTGTTTCTGGTGAACTCTGAAGAACCTTAGATAATATCAGTTAAAGCATTTAATTTCCCTTTGGGATCGAAACGTTATTTTTATTGATTTTGTGTCAATTAATCTCAGTATAAACCATAAAATGTCCTGCAGGCATGTGGGATCAGACACGTCTCCATTTAATCGCAATTTCCAGATATAATCTAAAATTCAAACAGATAAACAAGCAAACTTTTTCATTGTTCTTGTATTTTTTTTCCTGCTTGCATTTTTTTCTACAAGCAGCAGCAAAACAAAAAGACAGAAGTGGAAAGAGAAACTTTATTAGAGCCTGAATTTGACAGATTTTTTGCTTCCTCAGAGGTCGAGGTCTTCAGGTCTTCAGGTTTTCAGGTCTTCAGGTCTTCAGGTCTTCAGGTTTTCAGGTCTTCAGGTCTTCAGGTCTTCAGGTTTTCAGGTCTTCAGGTTTTCAGGTCTTCAGGTTTTCAGGTCTTCAGGTTTTCAGGTATTCTGGTTTTAACTCGGTCCGCACAACGCAAGCAGGGCTCTCTGATAATGTCCTTTGGTGTCCTTCTGTTAAAAAACAAAAACAGAAGTTGATGTGAATTAATGATGTGGTTTGATACGTAAACATAGAAACAGTTTGGGAAACGTATTTTACCATGATGTCCTCATGTAGGGTTCTGTCAAACATTGCCCGGTACTCCTCTACGACCTTCTGAAGGTCGACCTCGGAGCGGCTCACCAGGATCCGGATCAGAGTGTGATCCCTGGTACCGAGACCCTGATAAGGCAGAAAATGAACCAAATGAAATCAAACTTAGTTAAGTTAAATTAATATGTATATTTACTCTAAGAAAAACTGTATGTTGCATTAAAAACTGTTAACAATCTTAGAAATACAGTTTGCCAAAAGGTATCTTCTACACTGCAAAAACTCAAAATCTTACCAAATATTTTTGGTTTAGTTTCTAGTGCAAATGTCTTAGTACACTTTAAATAAGACAAAACAATATCTTGCTCAAAAAGTAACTTATGAGCAAGATATAGGAGCTTGTTTTAATTCAATAATTTCTTAATATTGATTTTTTTAAAAGTTCTAGTTTAACTGACAGATTATTTTACGTGTAACATGAAGAAAAATCATATTGTAAGTGAATTTCTTGTCAAAAGTTTAAAATGTTCAACTTTTCAAACTCAGAAATGTCCTATTTTTTTCTAGAAAATGTCTGAGATAAACCTAAAAATATCAGTTTTTTCCAACAAAAATTTGAATTCTCAAATTCAGAAATTTCTTTGCTTTTCTACAAAATTTCTGAGATTAAATTCAACATTTCTGATTTTTTGTAGCAGATTTTCAACTTTTCAGCCTCAGAAATTTCCCATTTTAGATTTTAATTTTTCTAGCACATTTTGAACTTTACAAACTCAGAAATTTCAAATGTTTTTATAGCAATTTTCTGAGATTAAAGTCAAAATTAGAATTTTTCTAGCAAATGTTTGACTTTTCAATCTCAGAAATTTAAACTTTTTTTTTTCTAGAATATTCCTGATATTATGTAAAACTTCCTGAGCCTTTTTGGCAGAATTGTACTCTTCCTTTTTTCTATCTACACTGGTAATAATATGACATCATACAAAACAATTTTTTACACATCTGGAATTTAATTACAGACAAAACCGATTTTATGTTAAAACGGCTTTCCGTATCATTCCAAACTAAGGAGTTTATTAAAACATGGTAAAATATGAACAAAGTAGCCATAATAATCCAGAGTAATCCCTATTTTAACCATGTTATTAGTGGGATTAGGAGCAGCAGACGCGTTCACTCACCTTCATGGCCCGATTGAGTTTCTCAGCGAAGAAAGCCGGTGTGTTCCAGGCGCATTTCACTGGACATGAAAGAAGAAACGGAAAATAAAAACTGAGTCACAGACTAAAATAACAGAGTCCAGATGTTTCTGTGTCTCCCAGCTGTGGAGCTTCAGGGTTCAGCTCAACACGTCCAGAACCTTTTTAAGATGAACGAAAAGGTGAGAAACATTTAAACCAGCTGGATGCTGCTGGGCTCAAATCGAACAGAAAATTTTCTGTTCAGTTTGGGATCCAAATCTAAGTTCTTTATCTACAACAGATTGTAGATAAAGAAAAAATAGCAAATTTCTGCCAAAAACACCTCACATTTTTAGAAACATTTTTGAGCTCCAAAAGTCGAACATTTTAAAGAAAATCTACAAATTTTAATATTAATCCCAGAAATTTTCTACAGAAAAATGCAGAAATTTGAGTTTGAAAAGTCAAAAATATGCAAGAAAAAAACTTTTAAATGAATTTCAGAACATTTTGAGAAACGCTCAGTTTTGACTCAAGTCTAAAAAATAAAAATAAGAATGTTTTTGGAGCTCCAGGAGTCAAACATTTTCAAGAAAAAAACTCAGAAATTTGAGATTTATCTCAGAAATGTAAAAAAAATTGTAAAGATTGAAAAGTAAAAAATTTTATTAGGATATAAATATGTAAATTATTGGATTTATAAGTGCTGCCACATCTAGAACCACCACTAGAGGGAGCAATTCATTGTTTTTCTTTTTCACAAATTCAACAAGTGAGACATAAAATTCTAATATTCTGAATATTTAAAATGTTTGAGTTGGAGTGTTAAATTTTCTTTAGAAATTAAGATTTTTTTCATTGCGTTAATAAGCCAATACTAGTCATATTATTAGTTGGGAATGGTCTCCTAATGACAGAACTGTTGTTTATGGTGATAATTTGAATGATAATAATAACATAGAGTCATGTGTTTTGGTGACAGGCCCTCCTACCGATGTCGATGAGGCATTCCTCGATGTCTCCCTTCAGCTCCAGCTGCAGGGCTTTAGGCAGCGTCAGGTCGCTGATGGCAGCATAATGCTGGAACGCTGGCAGGAAACAAAAACACAACTTTCATTTCAGGTTTGAACCATTGAACTGAATATGTGTTGCTGCTTTTAAATATATTTCTGCTGTAAAGCAGAAGATATTGTATCCATGAGGAAAAACAGGCGAATACTTGCTGGAAGTTGACTTATATTTGTGTTTTTTTTCTTGAAAACCGAAGAGTAAATGTTGAATTGGAGGAAGATTATGGCCACTAAAAATATCCTGTTCAATCTAATCTAATCTCAAAATTTTTTGGCTTTTCTTCAGAATTGTCAATTTTTAAAAAAATATTAGAATTCTACCACTAATCTCAAAATTCTAATTAATCTAAAAACGTTATATTATAATTTCAACTTTGATCTCAGAATTCAAAATTTTCCCAGAATTCTCACTTTTAATCTCACAATTAAATTTTTTTCTGAGAATTCAGACTTTCAAAAAAAAGAAGCTAGAATTCAGACTTTTTGAAAATATTAATTCAAACTTTTTAGCAGAATTTAGACTTTTTTCCATGAAAATATCAGAATCCTAAATTTAATCTCAGAGAAACGTACCCCCCCTAGTGGCCTGAATGTTTTCCTGTGTGATTAAAACTCAACATCATCTCAAATTCTTGTGACATAACTTGTTCAGGTCATTGAATATTTCTCAGCCAGTCTTCTGTTGGCGCCCAGGTGTGACCCGGTCGGTCACCTGTCAGTGCTGCTCCACCTGTTTGTCCAGGTGTAACATCACTTTGGAGTGAAACCCAACAATCGACACATTCCTGTGACTCACTTTTAGAAAGCTGCGGGCCGCTGCGCGTGGTCAGGATGTTGATGAAGGTCGACACGTTTGCTTTCCCAGTGCCTTCACCAGCTTCAAACAAAATCTGGACAAGAAAAAATAAAAATAAAATGAGACATTTAGTCAAAGCAGAAAAACTTAAATCTTAAAATCTCAACTTCAACACACAAACTTATGGTTTTATCAAACTTGTACACAAATCAAAACAATAAAAATAAAGAAAAATCACAAAAACAAACAAAGTTGAATGACTCAGATTTGCATTTCTTAATTTAATTTCCACCTTGGCGTCCTTTTTGGCCAGCTCCATGTCGACCACAGTGTTCTGGTCTCTCTTGGTGTTCAGCATGGCCAGCAGCGCCGCAGTGAAGTCACCGCTGGTCTCTTCCTTAATCACCTCCTCCAGCTCCTTCTGGTACTCTGATGATGTTTGCAGTATAAATTAGACCAAAATTACTTGATAAGATTTTGTGTTTTTGCAGTGTTCTGATCTCATACTAGTTCGCCTGAAATCTATGGACGAATACAGTCACTGTTTAAACGGATCAATAAAAGACTCACAAACTCTTTAAGTGAATAACGACAGTAAGAACATGTAGTAACAAACACATAGGCGACATGTTTGTGTTGGCTAGCAGACAAAAGCTACATTAGCTAAGCTAATTTTGCTACAGTAAATATCACAGATATTTTATCTTAGTATTACACAAAGATGGATCGAGTTCTTTAGTAGTTGTAATGAGCTTTTATTGTTTATAAATTAGATAGGAACAAAATGAGAGCTAGTTGCTAGCTTCTGGCTTGTTTACTGTTGTCATAGCAACTCCATAGCAACCGCCTGCCAAGCCGACTGTCGGTTACAAAGTTCACACTTCAGTGAACTTTCAGTGATGAGAACTGATGGTTTCATAAAAACCTTGTTTGAAGACTTTCTTTATTTCCTGAATTTCTGCGTAGGATCTCGTCGCCAGAACCTCGACCAGGACGTCCTCGTCTGTTCCCAGACCCTGCGGCAACAAACAGGAAGAAGAAATTCATCAGCAACGTTGATCCTAAAACACAGGGGGGTCCAAAGTGCGGCCCGCGGGCCATCTGTGGCCCCTGGGCTGATCTTGTGTGGCCCCCCGATAACCCGACCAGAATTCAAAAATTACACAAGATCGTCCAGCCAGCATTGGTGGTCGATGAAGTCATTTAAAAAACGACTTGTTATTATTATGAAATTATCTGCCAATGTAACTAAAACTGTTTCATCAATACTAAGGACTAATTTTCTTTAAAACAAGATCCTATTTTGCTGAGAAGTTACTTGTGAGTTAATATTTGAAGTGAACTAAGATATTTGCACGAGACTCTAGACCAAAGGTTTTATGTTTTTGCAGTATGAACAGGACAAAAAAGAGACAGAACCATCATTTAAACTAAATTCCCCCCAAAAGGTAAAAGGCACCAAATGTTGGACCAAAATTAAAGCATCTTTTCACCATTTTGTTGCTGGTACCAAAATCTGACGAATTATCATGAGAGCTTCTTCTTCTACATAATCTAGATTCTAGATAATCTATGTGAATTAATTTTAAATATTAATATTTTCATTCTGGTACTGAAAATAGAACAAAAGTGCATCTTTTTATGTTAATAATTATGAATGGTGGCATTTTAAACTTGTTTTATTCGTACTACAGATACAAATGATTCAGTATATTTCATCCTGATCACAGATTTCAGGATTCAGATTTAAGACTGTAAATCTGAAGCGGTTTACCTTGGTGGCTCTCCTGAGCAGGTAGGCATCGAAGTGAGCCGGAGGCATCAGCAGAGCCAGAACCACGTCCTCCAAGTCTGACCTGAGGACTGGCTTCAGGGATTTAACCAGATTCTGAAAAAAACACCAAATATCTGCTGCTTTAAATGTATTTAATCACTTTTGAACCTTAATTACTTAAATAAACTTCATGGTGAAGTTACTGAGATGTTCCTGTAGTTTCATTAAAACTCCCATTAGTAGAATTTGGCGCCCTCTGGTGGTGACATTTAATACTGTTCAACTTAACTTTTCTTCAAATTCACCTTTTAAATGTGCTGAAAAGAAACTACATTTCATTAAATTAAATTTGTATTAAATTTATAATAAAAATTATGTCTATGCAACCATTTTAAGCTATTTTTTAAAACTGTAATCTTCTCCCTCTCTGTCCGCCATTTTTACAAGAAAATAAATCTCCTCATTGACCCTCCATGAATCTTGAGAAAGAATAAACCAGTATTTCCTTTAAAACCGGGAAACGAAGGACGCTTTGACGGCTGCTGAGGAAGGATCTGTGATGACGCATCTTTGTGCACTGAGGATCCAGCAACAACTTACTTTTCCAGAGGACGATTCGTAAACGGCTTTAATTTTCTGCCTCTGATCGTTGTTTCTCTTCACAAGAATGGCAGCGATCACATCCACATCTAGAAAGAAAAAAATACAACTATAATTATTTCTACGAAGCTAAAACCTCAATAAAAACCTCAAATGACCTGGAATGGTAAAGTTTTTCAGTAATTTATCTAAATTAAAACATACATTTCACAGCCTTTGTATCTAAAACTTAGAAACGAACATTTCTGATGACTCACTTTTACTTTCGATGGAGCTCTGAAGGGTCGACGCGTCACTGCTGGCATCGAAGTTTCGATACGGAGGAACCGTCCCGTAGAACTTCGGTTTGGTTTCCTCCTTCACCTTCATAAACAACCAAAATTAGATTATTACCAAAACAATAAATGCTGCTGGAAACATAATAAGGCTCAAGGAAATGATAATGGTTTGAGTTACAGAAATCAGTCCAAATCTCAACATCAATTATCTCTGATTTATTAGAATAATTCAGTTCAAAAGGTGAATTGCATATGAATTTATTCTGTTTTCAGCTGTTTTTTGTGTCAATTGTGATGAATATAACTTACAGCTCAGTTTTTCCTTCCACTAAACTTTCCATACTTGCATAAAACACACTAAGCCACCTGCTTTTTTATTATTTGTTTAGAAAATACATTTTATAGCGTAAAGATATTTAACATAGTAGACATTTGGACTGGTCTTGTGGAATATTTTAATTTGATCAGAACCTATTTGTGGTTTTCATAACCTGTTTATCAAAATTAATACATTTTGAGTACTGAATGTAAATGTTTCACTTTTTGAACTGAATTATTGAACTTGATTCAATGATTTTCTAAATTTATTGACCTGCACCTGTTTGCTCACCTGGACAGTTTCATCCTTTGGGTCTCTGTTGTGGATGATTCCTTTGAAGAACTTCTTGAAAAGAGACATTTTGAAACCACCTTCAATGGACAAAACTGCAGGGGACAAAAGAAAATGGAGATTTGTAAGTAATTTAGTCGTAACAAGAGAAACGTAGAGAAGAATCTCAGCTGTCAAACAAGGAAAAACAGAAGAAACAAAGAGGCGTTGACGCATAATTAGATCACCTGTGTCCAGGTGAGAAACAAAGACAGGAAGCTAACAAAGCTCAAAAAACACAAGAGAATAATTTGGAAAACTGACAGATTTAGACATTTAGGATCTTACCGGAGTCACAAAACTGGTCCAGACAATCAGAGAAATGTTGCAGTGAATTCAGATCACACCCATCTCCACCCTTTTCTAGGTAGTTCTACCTGAACGGCATCAGCCAATCACCTGTCAGCGTTCCTGTCTCTGACAGGTGTGACAGCTCTCCTGTTCAGTTTTAAGCCCCTTTAACTGAAACAGATTATGACTCTTGGAACTGATTCAGGGATCAGATAAAAGCCGACGGCTCGAACACACCCGGTGTTGTTGAACAACGGCTGAACCAGACGGTCCACATTCCTCCGTTCAGAGTTTGGCGTTAAGGAGAGCTGGACTGAAGCTAATGTTTCATGTAAATGAAAAAAATATATACACTTTTTTATAACACTTTCATAGTTTTGGAATCTAAGTGATCAACCAGCTTCTCTATATGGAAGGCCTGAAATGTCAAAAATAGGACATGTCCATCAAGATTTAATTAAACAGATTTTTGAATACAAAGTCCATTAAATCAACTCCACACTTAATACATTGGAGTCTTTATTTGTGAACGTGTTGCTCTACGGTTTGAAAGTTTAAACAATCAAAAAACTAAATGCACAGCGAAAAACAGTGTTAATCATGTCAATGATTTTTTCCAGTAAACATAATCAAAAAGGGGATGTTGACAGGAAATTCCCACCAGATGTTGGTAACAACCCAAATAATCCAGTCACACAAAGAAATCTAACCAAATGTACTGATAAATTGCAGTTAACTGAAACATTTATGAAATACAGATGTTTAATTAACTTATTTTCCAGACTGTAGTTTACATCTTCAGACATCAAATGTATAAACATCACAAATTAGAAAAGGCACAAGACAATTTACTTTCCATGTCAATCATCATACAGGGTGATTATCAACTTATCAACATAATTTAAGGATAAATTAATGTTTATTTCAATTAAAGAATATTTTTTGCTTTTCTTTATATTCATTACTGCGGATGTTGCATATTTACACTCAGATTTGATCAATAAATTAGTTTATGTGTATGTACTTTGTCTAATTTGTTCTCTTTCTGTGGTTTTCTCATAATATTAACTGGGAGGGGCTCCTCTCCCTCGGCCACGGCCCCGTCCAGCACCCGGACCCGGACCCGGCCCGGGTCCTCTTGGTCCTGGTGGCCGGTCTACCGGCCCTCGAGCGTTTGGGTTGGAAGAAGCCAGAGCCACGTCCTTCTGTAAGTTTACTCCTTTTCCGGCTGAACCGGGTTTGGTTTTGGTGGGTTTCGCCTCCGGTTCTGGTGGTTTTTCTGCAAAGGGAAACTTGGCTTTACAACCTTAATGGGTTCAATACCAATAAGATGAAAATTAGGTGAAAGGTAACACTTGTAAGAAAATAGTGCGATACTTGCTAATAAGCAGTTAGCTCATGAAGAACTTATGAAAACATTTCCTGAAGAAGTTCTGGTGTGACTGACCCGGCTCCGGCGGCGGACTGAGGGATCGGTTGGGCAGCAGGTCCTCCAGGTCTTTCATCACCTGGTTGGTGCTGTCTTTGTTATTTCTCCGGTTCTTCTCTTCATCACGGGCCTGGATGGACACAAAGAGATGGAGGGAAATATGAAAAATTAAACGCTCAGCCAATAATGGAAAGACAAGCTAGGAGGTAACAACCTTTCCTTAAGAACTGGACAAGCATTAAGTGATTCCTGTTTGGATCAAAATAAATCTCTACTCACCATCTGCATCTTCTTCTTCAGCTCCATGTTTGAGTTTTGGTAAGCCTCGGAGACTGAGTTCAGATAATAGATGGCCAGCCTGTAAGAGATAAACTGGATTAAAGAAATGTTTCTTCAGTAAGAGGGCCGTATGAAAGGCTTTGGCGGGCCGGATGTGGCCCCCGGGCCTCCAGTTTGACACCCTGACTTACACCATGAGCAGCACAGCCGGGATGATGAGTCCGGGATTCGCTGCGTAGCTGAACAGAGTCCCCATGAAGGCTGGCAGGTCCAGCCTGATCGTCTCCATGATCACATCGAACATCTTCGCCCTCCCGCTGAGAGTCACACAGACAACTAATCACTAGTTACATTTACTCAACTAACTTTACTCAACTAACCTTTTAGGGAAAAATACTTTTAGAACTAGTTTTACTGCACTGTACTGCTACCAATAACTGTACTGACAGTAACAGAAAGACGACTTCAGTATATTTTTCTCAAGAAAAAGTAAAAATATCAACACAAGAAGTTACTCAAGCAAGAGTCGGGTAGTTACTAGTTACATTTACTCAACTACATTTGCTTGAGTAACTTTTTAAATAACTATAACTACGCTGTACTTTGAGTTATTTTGTTATGAAGTATTTCTGCTCTTAATTGAGTAAAACTTCTGGATTTTCTACCCACTGAATGAAAAACAAACATGTTTTAATCAAAAAAATTTCTTTCGTCAAAATATAAAGTTAAGTGGAAATTTTGGTATTTTAAGGACAAAAATGACAATATAAGTAACAAAAAATAACAAAATCGGGCAAAAGAAATTTTTCCCAAATGAGTTTCTTTTAATAAAAAACTTAAGAAACTTTTAACTAAAGATTCACCAGACAGACGACTGCTGTTTTTATTAAACATGTTTGTTTTTCATTCAGTGGGTAGAAAATGCAGACATTTTGCTAAAGTAAGAGGAGAAATACTGAAAGTAGTAAAAATACTCCTAAAAATACGTTTTTCAAAACAATTGACTCAAGTTAATGTAACTAGTTACTACATAACTCTGGTTATATGAATTATTGTCATTTTTGTCCTTAAAATATCATAATTTTAGTTTCAAAATTGAAAAAATGTTGAACTGTTCAAATTCTGAAATTTCCAAAATGTTTTCTGAAAATTTTTTGAGATTAATCTCAAAATTTCAGTAAATTTTTTTAGCAGGTTTTTGACTTTTGAAACTCAGAAATTTCAGGGTTACTTTTACTCTTTTCTCTGTTGTTTTATGATATTTCTTATATTTGTTTTTTATTATTTGTTTGTTCTCTGCCCTCATCTGCACATAAAGTCTGGGTTGGTTTTGTTCGGTACCTGAAGGGGCCGCAGTCGAACGACGGCGGCAGCGTCATGATGGTGTAAACGACGGGCAGGAGGCTCAAGAAGAGGATGAGGAGCAGCAGCCCCATGTAGAAGTTATTGGACTTGGAGGCCTTGAAGACTCGCTCATGGGGGACGTTGGTGGCCATGACGGCCCAGCACTGGTAGTACATGGAGCTGAGGAGGCGGAGCACGTTGATGCCCACGAGCCCCGGGGCGTAAAACGCTCCCATCCTGTCAGAGGAAAACGCAAATCTGACTTTAACTCAAGATTAAAGTCAGAATTCTGAGTAAAATGAAGCAACTCAGCTCATGATTAACGGTTGCAGATATTTTGTGTTTTTTTTTTTTGGAGACTTCTTTCAGCATCTTGTTTTTAAAGTGTTTTCCAACCAAATAGTATCATTTTATAGAAAAATCAATTAACTATGTTACCTATAGTTGTCATTAAAATGCTATATGTGTCAAATATGACTGAAAAGAAACTCAATTTGTAATTTAATGCCTTGAAAATGGATCTCTGTCTCTTTTTGAAGCTCCGCCTTCAGGAAGTCGTCCCAACATGGCTCTTCTTTTAAAACCTTTAACGGCGTTTTTACCAGAGAAGTAGCTCCTATAAAGAGCTCAGCAGGTGTTTGCTAATTGCTGCTGGCTAGTCTGAAGGAGCTGAGTGGGGGAGGAGCTATGCCTGGAAGGCGGGGCTAGGTCCATCCTGGCGTTTTGCCCAGCTGAATGGTTGTCATGGAGATTAAAGGATTTCTCAAACATGAAAGGATCAAAGCAACACTCTAATGCGCTAATAACATCATGACATGATGTAAAGCTAAAATAAGTTGATTTTTCATGATACTGTCCCTTTAATGACTCTACTTTACCATAATGAAGCAACATGGAGAAAGTTAAAACACTGACGACGGCTTTAGTTTTTACCAGATCATCCCCTGGTTGAAGACAAGTCCAAGAACATTTCCACTGATGTCAAACTCTCCGTAAGACGGCTGAAAGTGATCAGACAACAGTTACCACCACGACAGAGAAATGGTTCCACCTAAGGTATTTCCAGGTGCCTTGAATCATATTAAGAGAATTATTTGGACCTGAAATTAAAGAGAGACTATAATATATTTCTCATACAATCTGGTGTTTAAGTACAACCATTGTAAATAGAAAAAACAACAACAATCGTTTGAGATTAATCTTATACTTTTTAGAGAGAAAAACTTTCATGACTTTCAAAAGTTAAAGATTTACTTGAACAAATACCTGAAATTTTTTATTAAGGATTTTTTTCAAAATTTCTGAGTTTAAAAATTTAAAATTTTAAACTTTTCAAACTCAGAAAATTTCCAAAAGTCAAAAATTTTAGATTAGGTTAATCTCAAAATGTCAGTTTTTTAGCAAAGTTTTAAAACTCAAATAAAAAAAAAAAAATTGGAACATTTTCTGCAATTAACCAAAATATTTCTCTTTTTTTTCTAGCAGATTTTTGACTTTGCAAATTTCAATGATTTTTTTGGGAAAATTTCTAAGCTTTTCTGAGAAAAACTCGGCAGAAACCAATTAACCTGTCACTAAAAGCAAAACATGAATTGATCATTTAAAATGTTGATTGATATTTAAATGTCTTCCAGTTCCAGTGATAAACATTTATTAGAATTTAAAGTTTATTTATCATTAAGAATGTGTTTTATCTTGAAAATGGTCTCAAAACAACAATATTATCATTTATCGCGATAACTTCTCGCATAATTTATCGTCCTACTTGTGCTATTGATTACCAGTTTTTACTCAAAGCAAAAATCTTCTAGCAACTTGAGGTTGATCAACTGTTGCATGAAACCTTCATTGTCCAGGTTTATTTCCGCATCTGATGCAAATTTTAGGTGTGCAGTAGAAACAAGCGTACAAAACCAGCTTCCAGGTCCCAGCACCAGCAGTAGTTGAGGAAACGAACGATGACGGCGCGGGCGAAGTCGCCGATCAGGATGGTCAGGTAGGTCACCTGGATGTCAGAGACGGTCAGCTTCACAAACTCCTGCAGCACAGCGACAATTTCCAGGAAAAATTACATTTTACCTGCATTTTCATATGAAACTGAGATTCTTCATCGGAAAAGCATAAAAACCAGAGTCGGTTAGTAATTAGTTACATTTACTTGAGTAACTTTTTTGAAAGAAATTTACTTTTGGGAGTATTTTTACTTTTACTTGAGTAATTTTATTATAAAGTATCTCTACTCTTACTTGTAACAAAAAATAAAATCATGCAAAAGACATTTTTTTTTGCAAATCAGTTTCTTTCAATATAAAAACGTATTAAACTTAAACTTTCATAACTTAATTGTTTTTTCGTTCAGATGGTAGAAAATCCAGAAAATTTACTCAAAAGTAAAATTTGGTAAAAAAAAAAAAAAAAAGTTACTTAAGTACTGAGTAACTGCTGAAGTTAATAATTTAATATTTTTAAATTACATCATCAGATGGACCAAAATATAAAGTGGAAATTTGGTATTTTAAGGAACAAAATGACAATAATTCAGGTAACCAGAGTTGGAAACAAACATGTTTTAACCAAAAACTCACCAGACAGACACAGTTTATGTCAAAGTTTTATAAGATTTTTATTGAAAGAAACTGATTTGGAAACATTTGATTTTGCCTCATTTTGCTATTTTTTTGTTATTTATATGAATTATTGTCATTTTGGTCCTTAAAATAACAAAATTTCCACTGAACTTAAATATTTTGATCCATCTGATGATGCAATTTTTAAATATTAAATGAATGATAATTTGATTAGTTACTCAGTACTTCAGTAAAGTTTTCACTAAATACTTTTTTTACTCTTACTTGAGCAACATTTCTGACTAAAACAAACTTTCAGGGTAAAACAATGACTGTTATGAGAGATAAACGTGATTTTTGTTACTATGCCGACTAGCGTCTCCCAGCAGGGTCCTCTGATGACGTCGGCCGGGTTCATGGGAGGCGGCGTGGCGTCCGAATCGTTGAGCGTAAGTGAGTAGTTGGCGTAGTACTCCTTCAAGGCCCAGATGGAGGCGTTCTTGATGGACTGTTCCTCCTCCAGCTGGAAGGGAAAAACAACCCAGTCAGGCTGGTTTCTAATAAAAACCAGAAAAAGGTTTGAAATGCATAAAAAGACTTTAATTTGATGTTCTGTGTGGAACGTTTTTACTCCGTTATAAAGACAAACATATCCAGTTAACTTCCAGTTATACAGATATAAACTCTATACTAACTGGATACCAGTATAATCCAGTCACAGACACAAATACTCAGTGATTTGAGTATTTGTGATAAACAATCTGAAATTTTTGAAACTCAGAAATTTCAAAGTCTTTTTTTTTTAAAATTTCTGAGATTAATCACAAAAGTTCAGAGATTTTTCTAGCATGTTTTCAACTTTTGTTCATCTGTGACCAATATTGGCAAATCTAACGCAAAAATAAAATTTCCTTGTTGACCGTGGCGGCCATCTTGAATTTTTCAGTGGCTAACGTTTTTTTGGGAACGTCTGTGCCTTGTTGCATCCACCTGTGAAATACTTTACTGAGACATTCAATTATCTGCTGCATTATTTGGTAAAAACAGCAAAATGACAGAAGAGTAGCTAGCGTTAGCGCTAGCATACCTTACTGTTGACCTCATCAAACAGGGCGAACAGGAAGGTGTAGAGGTTTCCAAGGAAGAGGGCGAAGATGCGTCCCAGCTGCCACTTCAGGGCGATTCGAGGATGGTAGTCCTCCAGTTCGGCAATCGTCTCAAACAGAGGCGGACACACCAAACCCAGCAGGGACATGATGATCTCCAACTGGTGAGACACGCCATAACCATCAACAGAAACCAGTAGTCTTTGTTTTCTCCTGGTTTGTATATCTAACTCCTTTACCTCATTCTTTTCATACCAGCTGAGGTCATCCCTGGTGGCAAATTCCTGCGATCTCTTCACCACAAAGTAGATGAGGTACCCACTGCCGCCAAGACTGCAGATGATCATGAAGTTGGCCAGAACCCGGAGAAACCGCCGCAGGTGGATGTTCTCGTCCTTCTGGTTCTCTTGCTCGTCCACGATGGATTCCTGTTCTTACCGAGAAACAACGTTGACGGTTGGCGGGTGGTTAAAGTCGTGGTCTGAGAATGGCGTCTCAGAGGCTGTGAGGTACCTTAAAGCTGGTGGTGATGGAGGCGTACTTGTTGTCAGCGGTTTCGGAATTGCCGATGAGGTAGTCCCAACTGGTGAACATCTTCCAGGCGAAGGTGAACTCGCCATCTTCTCCATCTCCTCCGCCGACGTCAGCATTTTTAGCCATTCTACACAACCAACCAGAAACAGACTGCCACTAATTGGCATTGGCCATTGAATATGAGATGATGTTTTGGAGACTCACGTCCGGATCACCAGCATCAGGCTGTATCCGAAGCTCCCGATTCCGACCAAAAGGTAGGACAGAGGCAACCTGAACTTTAGTGGACCAATGGTTCTCTTGTCATCGTAATATCCGTAGAACAGGACCGAGTATTTACAGTATCCCTAAAAGGTAGAAAAGGGTTTTCAGGCGAGGAGTTGGCCAAGTGGGTATGGAAGCTTTCTCTAACAAAAGCATCAAAGTCTTCTCATTTTCTGAGTACAGGATTTGGGAAATGTTGCCAGATTGAGCAGATTTCCGTCCAATTGGACTGGTCAGATCGTTGAATATAGAGCTTTAGCTTCCTCTAAATACCATGTTGATGTAGCTCTTTAGAGTTAGCTTCTGATTACCGCTTTAGGGTTAGCAGCGCTAACCTTTTTTGTTGCGCACTAACCACCGCAACTAAGAATGCTGATGTGAAATTTCAACTGATAAAGCAACAAATAATCTTGTTTCAATGTGGGACAAAATCGTCCCATATTGGACATTTGTAACAGCAAAAAGTAAAAACCTTCTGCAACCCTGAAGAACCATTGAAAAAGGCAAGAAAATATATAGAAAGGAGGAAATAAATGACGTATTTTCTGATACTCACGTTGAAGTCCATGAGAACTGAATAATCCTGAGCCGTGTCCTGCTCTGCTCTCGGTACCGTCTTTCTGGGAATGGACCCATAAGGAAGACCCATGAGGACCTGCACAGTTTAACGCAAAGAGTTAATTTAAAAGAACTCAGAATTTTTAAAATTAATCTCATAAATATTCTTGAAAAAACAAAGTAATTTATGAGTATGAAAAGTTTTTGAAAAAAAAATTTACTGCAAAAAATCAGAAATTTTCTAAAAAAAAACAAAAAACATTTATTTCCGAGTTTGAAAAGTCACAGATTTGCTAGAAAAATCTAAAAAAAAAAAAAAAAAGCAACAACTTGGAAATGTTTGAGTTTGATAAATCAAAATTATTGAAATTAGATTTTTTTTCTAAAGTTGAACATTTTTGACTTTTGAAACTGAGTAATTTTCTAGTCCCCCCCCAAGAGATTTTAAGTAATTAATCTCAAAATTTCTAATTTTTGTTTTGCTAATTTTTGACTTTTGAAACTCAGACATGTCCAACTTCTTTCTAGAAAATTTCTGAAATTAATCTTAAAATGTTTGAGTTTGTTTTCTTGAAAATTTTTGACATTTGATTTTCTTTTGGCAGAAATTCCCTCCTTTTTGTCTGTTTACAATAATGTGCTGATCTGCAGTAATTCACCTCAGGAATGACGACGAGTCCAAAGGTCAGACCGAATAGGACGAGATTCATGCCGTACATCCATCGCAGGAAGATGAAGTAAGAAGCGACTGATGATCCAAAGTGGCCTAAAGATTCAGAAACACATATTTAAATATGGTGTCTACTAAATGTGATTGGTTTTCTGTTAAACCAAACTTACTTTCCACCTCTTTAATCTTCCTCTCCCAGGGGATGCAGGCTGTTCTGAAATTCTCAAAATCTCTCTGAAACTTAATCCATTTCTAAAACCAAACATGACAAAGCACAAAGTCGGAAAACAAAAGCTAAATCAAAGAGAATAAGACAAAAGTTAGTTGTTTTTTTTTGGTCCAAACCTTGGTCATCATCACTTTGTAGGCATACCACTTCCTGCCTTTTCCTTTTCCCAGAGCACCTTCAAACTTATCCACAAATTGTTGAGCTTCCCTGCAGAGCAGCACAAAAACACTCAAAAAACTCCAACAATATGCAGATGATGCAGTGGTTGGTTTATTTTTGTCTAAACAGGGCCGGCCAAAGTCTTTTTGGGTCCCGACGGAGATTTTTATTTTGGTCCCCGATACCAGCATGTAAACACCAGATCCTTCATCATTCCTAAGCTAATCTATGTGTGTAGCATTAGCATTATTAGTAATTAGCCTACATCATGCCAGTGTTATTATGGCTGTTGATTTTAACCTTACAGGAGTAACAAGCAAAAAATAGCACTATTTGGATTTTGAGCTGCAGAATGGGATTTCAGTGTGTAAGTATTTTAATTATTTGAAAGCAACATCAGCTGATGAACAGTAAATTTACAGTAAACAAGTTAGCAAGTTTGATATCCCCAACAGTGGCACATAAAAGCTCAAAAACATTATTTTTCAATGTGTAATAACATTTAGTTTACATATATAAGCTATTAGCTTGATGATCTTGGGCGCCCCCCGGTGGTGTGGAGATCCTAAGCAGCTGATTATGTTGCATTGAATTGTTCAAATTTTCCACCTTTGTTCTCTAGACACAGACGTTGAAGAATCTGAGTTTTTATGACGTTACTTTAAGAGAACGAGCCTCCGCTTCATCCGCCAAGGCTTGTTCCTGATGGTGGCGATCAGTTTCTTCTTCTCCTCCACCTCCTCCATTAGCCGCGCCATCTCCCCCTCTGACATGGACTCCTCCTCCTCGTCTGAGTTTGAGTTGGAATCCGACGAACTGCAGGAGAAACGGAGCCAAATTAGTTTTTAAACATAAAAAAGTCAAACGTTCACTTTCCAGTTTAAAACAAAGCCTGATAAAAGTGATCAGAAAATATATTTTAGTAGGAAATCACACTTGTATGGAGCTATATTACAGCCATATTGAGTGTTCATCTGTATGAACATTTATGTTCATACAGATTTTAAACATTTATTTAACTTGCACTATTTTTGTCACTACATCTATTTTTCTAAGCCTGAACCAAATAATTTTTTTTAAATGCATGGTTTCTTTATTTTTTTTAATTTCATCTCAAAATGGATGCATTTCATAAAAATCATCAAAAAAATATCAAGACAATCATATAAACTCAGTTTTTTTTCTATTCTGTGCCATAACATGTTTATGGACAAAAACTTATCACATTTGTCTTCAACAAAAAATATATATATTTTGGATTCCTGTAAAAAAAAGAACAAAATGAGTCTGGAAAAAATTGTCTGGAAAATGAGTAGTTTCAAAAACCTCCAGAATGTAACGTCACAAATCACCAGGCGCCGTTACCTAGCAACCACAGCGGAGTTTCTCCCATTACCTAGCAACCACAGCAGAGTTCCACCCGTTACCTAGCAACCACAGCGGAGTTCCACCCGTTACCTAGCAACCACAGCAGAGTTCCGCCCGTTACCTAGCAAAGCTCCAGCATGTTTCGTCTGAAGCTGGTTTTACTGCTGTACAATGGCTGCTGGAAAAGACAAAGTCTTTTCTTGTTAACTTGCCATCCAGAAACCACTTGAAGCATTCCTGATGGTTGTGCAGGAGGCTCCACTTTTGCTTCTCAAAGATGTACAGTTGTATAGCTAAAATCTCATTATCTAAAAATGATATGCAAAAAAAAAATTATTTCCTAACCTGTTCAGAGAGGAATAATGGGTCACCTTCAAATGACCACCTGTAATACTCAGATCGTCCACCAGAGGGCAGCATGTTTGATTAAAGGGGAGGTGAAGGTAGTACAATAATAATATATTCTCCTACCTGTCACCCTTCTTCTTCTTTTTCTTCTTGTCGTCATCTTTGTCTTTCCCTTTGTCCTTTCCTTTGTCTTTTCCTTTGGCGTCGCCTTTCTTTCCCTTCCCGCTCTCTTCCTCCTTCCCTCCTTTCTTCCCTCCTTTCTTTCCTCTCTTTCCTTTCCCGTCGTCGCTCTCGTCTTCATCACTGTCTTGGGCTTTGCCGCCTTTCTTCCGGTTTGCTGCTCCTCCTTTCTTCTTCTTGGGAGACTCATCTTCGCTGTCATCATCATCATCGTCGTTGTTCTTACCGCCGCCTCGTTTATTGCCGGGCTTCCTCCTGTTTCCTCCTCTTCCTCGTCCCTTTGGAGCCTCATCTTCATCGTCTTCCTCTTCGTCGCTGCCGGCCTTCTTTCCTCTTCCTCTTCCTCTTCCTCTTCCTCTACCTCCGCCTCCTCGTCCACCTGCCGGCTTCCTGTTCGCTCTCCTCCGGTTGCCGCCATCTAAACATTAAATCACAATAAACACAATATGAAATCCTGAGCTACGGAGGCAAATTAGAGCCAATTTACACAGAAAAAAAGGAGCAAATTTCTGCCAAAAAACAATTTTTTTTAGATTAATCAGAAATTTTATAGAGAAAAAATCTGAGTTTGAATATTTGCAAGAAGAATTTTGAGACAAATTTCAGATAAAAAAACCCCCTCTGAAATAAATTTCAGCAATTTTCAAGAATTTTCTAGAATTTTCAGAGTTGAATATTTGCCGGAGAGAGTTGCAGAAAACTTGAAGTTAATTTCAGAAATTTTCTAGAAAAACTTGGAAATTGTTTGAGTTTGCTTGAAAAAAAAAACAAAGATATTTTGAGATAAATCTCAGAAATAAAAAAACCTCAAAATTTAAAAAATTTCTAACTCAAAAGTTTCCAAGTTGTTTTCTAGAAATTTTATAAGATAAATCTCTAAATTCTGAGTTTTTGTAAAAAATTCCAGATTTTTTGTACTCAGAAATTTCTTTGTTTTTCTAAAATAAAAAAAAACTTTGAGATAAATTTCAAAATGTAAAAATTTTTTTCCATCAAATTTTTTGACTTTTCAAACTTCAGAAATTTTTAGATTAATCTCAAAGTTTCTGAATATTTTTGGCAAAAAATTTACTCTTTCAAAAATCTACAGCGGTCTTTAATACGCCGTCGTCCTGAGCTTCTGATCCAACATAAAAGTTTCTTTACTCACCGTCGCTGTCGGTCTCATCTTCATCGATCTCGATTCCGACTGAGAAAAACCGTGGATGAGAGAAAAGTTTTATTTATTAAAGGATTAATCTTGACAAACTTGTATGCAGAATTGGTTTAAAAATATAAACTGCAAAAACACAAAATCATATTTTTGTTCAGTTTCTGGTGCAAATATCTTATCACACGTGAAATAAGAGAAACATTATTTAGAGGTAACATTTTAGCAAAACATGAAGCTTCTTGTTTTACGTAAATAATTTAATATTGATGAAAAAGTTCCACTGGCTGATTACTTCACATGTAAAAAGACATTTTCCCTTCTTATAAGTGAAATAATCTGAAAGTGGAAATAACTTTTTTACTTTGCAAATTCTGAAATGTCCAAGTTTTATTTAGAAAATTTCTCAAGTTAACCTCAAAATTTGTTTTTTTCATTAATTTTTCTCACTTTTGCAGCTCAGAAATGTCAAGATTTTTTCCCCAGTAAATTGAGATTAATTTAAAAGAATTCCTGATTATTATTTTTTTTTTTTAGCAATTTTCTATTTTAGAAATTTCCAAATTTTTTCTAAAAAACATCAGCGATTAATCTAAAATTTTCTGAGTTTTTTTTTACCTAGTGAGGCCCTAACCTGTCTCAGATAACAAATAATTTAGTGAGCAACTGAATAAATAAGAAATAAATCAGAATAATCTGCTGCAAACCAAACTCATAATTTAGAAATATTCCCAGCATATTTAAAATGAAACATATGGTTCCTGGATTATCGCCTCACCGTCCTCAGCCGCTGCGCTTCTTCTCGGCATGATCCTCTCTCTTTCGGTCGCCCTCCGTCTGATCCTCTCGGCTTTTCGCCAGAGCCCAACTCAGGTGTCTAATAGCTCTGTTGTCATGGCAACGGCCACACAGGTGACAAGGGGTGTTTTGCTGTGAGGTGTAGATCAGCAAAAAAATAAATTAATTAAAAAAAAAAAAAAGTTGATGAAGTAAAACTTCTGCTTTATTGCTCAGAGTTGGGGGGTCGTGAAAAGGAGGCAGAGCCTTTTCACCTGTCCAGGTGTAATGGGCAGGTTTCCTTTCCTGGGAACAAAAAGTTGGTAAGAGTCTCTGAAACACTCTCACTCGGTCTGTCACCCGAGAAGACAGCGGCAGCCATCTTAAAGTTTTAATGAAGGTTTAGGTTTCCCTGTGAGAGGCTCGTTTAGCGAGCTGTAAATGTGAACACGTGGCTCTGCATCTGAGAGGCTTACTACGGAAGGCCAAAAGTGCCACATATTGCAATTTTGGTTTTTAACCACAAAAAGTCACGCAAATGTTGGTTTATGGCTTAGAAAGCAGTAAAATATGGTGAAAATCCTGTCAAAACTACGCTTTTTACGCTGTTGTAAGGACTACGGTCTAAAGATTACACCGTTTATACTGATCATACATCTGAGAGTTTATTATGAAAGGTCAAAAGTGCCACAAGTTGTACCAGTTAAAAGAAAATGCAAGCTTATGGCTCAGAAAGTTGTAAAATATGGCAAAAGACTATCCAATACTATGTTCTAAAAATTACACAATTTATACTGATTGTGCAATGTTTTGACAGAATTCTTGCCGTACTTTATAGGATTTTAAGTCATAAACCGCAATTTTTTTGTGGTTTTCTCAACAGATGCATGGTAAAAGTGTTGATTTGTGGCACACATGGCTTTCCATAGATTCTTCTTCTCTTGGTGCAGTTTGGATGAGGAATCAGTCGATCCTGAAGAGGAAGGTGAGAGCTGAGCTGCAGAACGCCTCGTTAAAAACCGAGCAGAGTTCATGTTTCACATGGATAATGACTCGATTACACAGTCATTATCCATGAGTCACAGCCAGCTGACCTTTGACACCTCAGGCAAAGACAAGGCCAGCCAATAAATATTTCCTAAAATAACATTTTCTGAACAAAAAGCTTTATTTTTCTGTTAATTTTCCTCTAAATAAGTTAAATTAGAGGAAGAAATATTCAGCTGGGATGCAAAAGAAGTTTCTTTTTCTCCTGAAATTCACCTTCTGAAAAGGTTTGATTGGCCACCAGGTGGTGTAAAAGTCACATTTCTGATAATCTGCCTTTATACGATTATGTAAAAAATAAAGTTATTTCCATTTCTTAGTCATTAATACATTTACAGGATCAATGTTGACCCTTAATATGACTTTAACAACTGCAAAAGGGAGACATACACTGGTATAAATATTTCAGCTTCTGAAATAACATTCATTGTATTTGTTTCTATAGCAGAAAATTGAGTGGTAGGAAAAACTGTTTTGATATTAAAAGTGTGAAAACAGCTTGAAATAAATTCAGTGATGTTATTCTACATCACACTAAAAAATGACCAAACATTTGTTTTTATGCATTTGTGAACATAATTTATTTACATAATACAATAATGGAAGATTAAACACACACACACACACTGCAGAATATAAATACGATATACAAACTTTTAGAACTAAGAGGGGTTAAAAAAAGCAGCAAGACCCAAAAAAAAAGACAAAAGAAAATGAATGGAAATCATAAAACTTTCAACCACCAATCAGTTAAATCATCACTTCTTAAAGAAACAAAACACAACAGGTGAAAGATGAACCCCTTCCAAAACGAGTCGTACAAACTGCACACGCTAATGTTCAGGAAAGTTCATTCAACGGCAACAATTAGTCTTGGACGGGTTGAGGACTCCACTGGAGCCCAACGTGACCGGAAGAGAAGCACAAAAGTTGGCAAAAATGTCTCCTAAAAGGAATCCAAGTTGTGGGTTTGTGTCTTGGCAGAAATCCAGGAGGTTAAACGAATCTGTTTTGCTACTCAAGCCAGCAGAGAGCAAGCGTAGACTTCCTGATAGTCCAAGCTGGCGCCATTACCGGGCAGATTTCAGAACGTTAGTCCGAGTTGGCGCCGTTACCGGGAAGATTTCAGCCCGATAGTCCAAGCTGGTGCCGTTACCGGGAAGATTTCAGCCCGATAGTCCAAGCTGGCGCCGTTACCGGGCAGATTTCAGAACGTTAGTCCGAGTTGGCGCCGTTACCGGGAAGATTTCAGCCCGATAGTCCAAGCTGGTGCCGTTACCGGGAAGATTTCAGCCCGATAGTCCAAGCTGGCGCCGTTACCGGGCAGATTTCAGAACGTTAGTCCGAGTTGGCGCCGTTACCGGGAAGATTTCAGCCCGATAGTCCAAGCTGGTGCCGTTACCGGGAAGATTTCAGCCCGATAGTCCAAGCTGGCGCCGTTACCAGCAGATATCAGCCCATTAGTCTGAGGTAACGCTGTTACCAGGCAGATTTCATTTAAAAAAACGGAGCGGGAAGCAATCAGCAGGATGTTTTTAAAGGGAAGCCACACCTTAATCCGCCTCCTCCTCAGCTAGCATTAAAGCTCCAAACGCCACAGAAAAATCACAAGAAGAAGAAGAAGAAAAATCATGTTAGCAGAAAATGTGAACCGGGTCGGAACCGGAGGGAGAATGAAGGAAGAGAAGTTGAGTTCAGGTCCGTGTTCTGACATCTGTTAAAAGTCCAACCGACTCATGTGTTCATATTCTCTGGATCTTCTCGGCCACCACCATGGGGTTCTCCTTACGGATCTTGGCAGCGGCGTCGGCTTTGTAGTCGTACGGACAGTCGTGTTTGTCGGAGTAGCGGTGGATCCCGCAGAACAGATTCCCACAGCGGCAGCCGAAACCTGGAAGAGACAGAGAATTTATTACGAGGATGTGAGGACGGGAACAGGATTTTACACAAACATCGGGAAGAAAATCAAACAAAAATCAGGATGGAAACAGCCGAGAGAATGATAAACATCTGAATGAATGAATCAGAAGATGCTGCCAAGAGAAACAGAGCTAAAGAGAGGTGAAAATATTTCATATGGAGCTCAATGGAGGAAGGTGACATGGCTGCACTCAGTGTTTAATATCCCTTAAACGCCTCAATGCTACTTCTTGATGGATAAAATATTTCTGTAGAGTGAAATTTGCTCTAACAGCATAATTTGCTTTTTGCTTGTGGAAAAATAAGTAAAATGTTAAAAAGAGTAAAAACTCAAAACATGATTTTAGAAAAACTGCAAGAGATCAAAAAGTTGGGTCACTTGAAGAAACTTGATTAAAAGCTAAAATATTTCAAAAGACATAAAAATGTAAATTATAAATAGATAAAGCTGAAAGTTAATGAATTGCTGAAATCAGCTGAAGTTTGCAGCAAGCACTGAAAAACAGAATGTCAGGAGTAAAACAATCATGTTTTCTTACCAGTGAGGCCGATTTTTTTGCGACACATAAAGCAGCGGTTCTTTTTGGGCTTGTTGGGTTCTGAAGGTCCGACTTCTTCACTGCCAGCAGTGGAGGGGTGAGGAACTGAACTGGGGGGCTGGTTCACAACTGGAGACACGAAAACAGGTTTTAAACCAGGTTCATCTTTACAGCACATCAAAGTGCTCTGTATCATAAAAAAATAAACAATTAAGGTTCTGATTTTAATAAAATCAAAAAGCCTGTTGGGTTTTCTGGTACCAACCTGCTTCTGTGTCGTCTAATTTGCTCCCTGATGCTGGTTTCTCCTGAGACGAGAGCCTCATTTCAGTCATCTGCTGCGTTACCGAGGCGGCAGCTGAACTCCCACTGAGGAGGAGGAGGAGGACGAAGAGCAACAAATCATGAATTATAAAAATGTTTCATGTTCTCAATTTTTCCTCGGACTGAAACAGAATCTCTCTGTTCATTTTAATCCTCCATTTAATTTAGAAAATGAACCAGGAAATGAACTAGAATGTAATAAATCAGAATTTATTTATAATATTTAAACATTATATTTAAATAAATATATTTTTTCCTAAACTTGTTCAGACCAGGAAGAAACTAAATTTTATATCCTAGATTTTTTATTATAAACTTTATAAAATCTGATTTCTCAAGACCCACTCAATACATGAGATTATTATTACAAAGTCTATTTAGTTTAGGAAATTTACCACAATGTGAAATATATTATGTAGCTCAATTAGATTTTTGAAAGCTTTTATGTCTGTTAAATATGATGATTTAACTCACAGTTAATGAAAACGACATTTAAAATGAGAATATCACAAAAGGCCTACAAAAAACAGAAATGTGACATTAATGAAACATGTTTTATCACTGATTAAAAGGTTATTTTCAAAATTCAATCTGAAAAATAAGACTCAACAGGACCCATTATATACTATGATTTAATGAGGAAATTGAGTGGAAGAAAAAACTGGTTGAAAAGAGCAAATAAGTTCTTTAGACTACATAATCAAAATACTGAATAAAAAAAATTGCTTTCTTGAGTGACTTTGTGAGAGGAGTTTCGAAATCAAGTTGTTTGAATATAATTTATTGTGAAAGAGCTTCAACAGGAAGTTCTCACCTGAGAGGATCTGTGGTGTCGGAGGCAGCAGCCGCCGCCGCCGCCTCAGCCGCCTCCTCTGCGGCAGCGACGGCGGCGGCTGCAGCGTTGTTCAAAGTGTCCTCTAAACTCTGGATGGCCGACTCCTCGGACGTGGAGCTGCTGCCTGATGGGGGAACAAGATGGAGGATCAAGATGGAGTAAAAATCTACAGCAGGTCAGAGAGAGCAGACAGAAGCTGAGGTTCTCACCGATCGGACTCAGAGAGCTGACGCCGCCGTTGTTCTGCCTCGACAGGTGCTCCTTGTGACAAACGGAGCACATGCCGTTGGTCCTGGGGTTGCCATAGAAACCACAACCAGTGGCGCACAGCATGGGAACCGGGCTCTGATTGGTCTCCTGGGCCATGGCAAAATGTCCGCCACCGACTGACAGATCCTGGAAAAAACAAACAGATTCATGTCAAAGATAGGGAAAATAATGACAGATGGGTCACCGCGCAGGGAAATTACAGAACGGTCAGCTGAGAAACAAACATATTGATTTAAACGTAAATAGCTATGATTGAGTATTAGGGCCTGAATAGAAAAAAATACATTAAATTACACAAATAAAGTCAAAATAATACAAGAGTAAAATCATAATATTCCGAGAATAAAAGCGTAGGGGAAAAATTTGAAAATAATACAAGAATAAAGTGATAAAATTTTGAGAATAAAACCATAAAAGTTCAAGAATAAATTTTTATGAAAATTAAGTGAAAATAAATAAAAACTGATCATGTTTTTCCAGCCTCTCTGCTGCTCTCTGTTCTTTTTTAGACAGTCTGTCCTGAGGTATAACATCATGGCTCGTCCTATAAACAGTAACATGTTAGCGTAGCCGCACCGTCATATTTGGTTGTACCCAAAATTAGGTTGCTAGTATTTGAACCAGCTGTACATTATGTGCCGTTTGACACCAGGGACACAAACTTCCAGAAACACTGAATATAATAACGTCTTAAAAGACAGGGAATCTGCTTTCATTGTTTGTTTGTTTTTAACTCATTTTCATTCATTTTATTATTTTCAAGTGAAAGTCAGGTTGAAAATATCACGACCAAAAGGAGTGAAAAAGGAACATTTAGAAATAAATCAAATTTTGAAGGGTTTAATATATTTAAATTTAAAAATACTGTCATGGTCCCAAAGGGAAATTAAATTCCTTTAAATTAAATTAAGTTCACTCCAAAAATCTGGCTTTTAAAAGCCTTAAATATATAATTCTGGTATAATTTGTAGATTTGTACTGTTACTTTTTCCCAGAATATATTAAAATCTTTAAAATGTGCTGCTTCAGTCAGAGGCTTCCTCAGATTCACTGTAATACAGACAGCATCAGGAGATCCTTCCTACCCACAGAAATCAGTATCTACAGCAATTCTTTAAAGAAAATGGTGTAAGTTAAAACATTTAATTTCAATATGGTATTAAAAAGGACATTTTTCATTTCAATTTAAAGGAAAATAAAATACTATCACCAATATGAAGTTGTCTCTTTTTGAGCTCTCTCTCTCATTAGACCTGAACAATCTGTGATTTTGATACAAAAATAGCTCAAACTAATACCAGCGGCTCAAATCAAATAAAAAAGGTCAATTATATTGATTATTTAACCCAAACACCTGGAGATCACTGAGACAAAAGCCTCTAATGAGGAACTCCATCACCCTCTAGCTAGTCTTTTCTAGCTTTAGCGTGGAGAATACCTGATTATATCGCAAAGAAAAGTTACAAATCACAACCCCAAAACATTTTGAGCAAAATGTAATTAAATCAGTGACATAATTTGTTGTTTTCATTTGTTTCCTGGTCGGTTTTTGGGCCACAGCCGTTTTAAATCTACAAATCCACTGAGTCATGCTAGCAGGCTAATGACCGATGCTAACAGCTTTGCTTTGAAGAAACCCCCCAATAAAACTCATTAGGACAACTGTTTTAATATTAAACTTACGTAAGAAACGTTTATGTTGAACTAAAAGCAATAACTTGAAATTATACTCCTGTATATATACTTTATTCAAATAAATAAACGGTGCTAGCTTTGTTAGCCACAGTGGTAGCTAATGATCATTTTCTGCTGCTAGCAGATTAACGTTAGCCAAGTTAAAACATGTAAAATAGTAAAGTAATCACTTTTATACTAAACCTACTGAAGGTTATTACTGCTAATAAGTTCTTGTTTGACCGAAATGTGGATTATTCGTAGAAAAAAACTCATAATTAGGACAGGTAAAGTTTCCGACGACACGTGCTAGCAAACCATTCTCTAAACTGATTTTTACTTTAACAACTTTACACATAATCTTAAACTGTGTTTCCGGGCATTTTCGCGCAAGTTGAGTCTATGTCTAAAATTATTCTTTATGTGTTTAACGTTTAAAGCAATAGGAAAATATTTAAAGGACGGTGTTAACTTACCCTTTGTGACTGAGGAACGCAGCTTTTCTTAGCCGGTTTAGCGATCACGACCAAATAACCTGACTTATCCTGAAGATAACTAGCTGTCTAACTAACTAGGGCCGTCTAGGTGAGTCTTTTTCCTTCTTTTCCTTCGTTCCGGACGTTCCTCACCTTGGGGATGGTGGCTAATTTTGTTATCGACGGCCCCTCGGTCTGTAGCGCTGTGTTGGCATCTGTTTTGTTTTACGTGTTGGCGTTCTGCTGATGGGAATTACGGATCGGTATCGGGATCCGAGTTATTTGGCTAAGATAATTATAAAGATACGACTCCTTCTTTCGGCCTGCTCACTACAATAAATTATATATAGTTTAGTGATTATTACTAAATCAGTATTTCAAATCCGTGACAAATTGAACATTTGGGGTCTAATACAAACATCGTTTCATTTTTTTAACCTACATGTTGGAATTGCGGATGCCTGGCTTCTTTTCTTTTAGTGTTTGAAAGTGTAAAAGTGGGCTTACGCTCACATTTAGTCTCTTTTACTTGGACTAAACATAAACTATGTGGGGTACAAAATTGTTTAGTCAGTTTTCATTTTTCATTCCGCTTTAATTTTCATTCTGATGGAAGAAATAGTTCACATAAATTAATTAGCATTTCCAACCGGATCGTCCACAACCGACACATCTCCACTGCCTGTGCATCTTTTACTTCCGGTAGTAGACGTCACGGAAATTGTGATCTTGCGATTGGATGGCGGCCACCACAGATTTCAACACCTTGCGAAACAGCAAAGCTGCTTTTCTGGGCAGCAGTTTCATGTTGCCAAGTATTACAGGAGGGAATGTTCACCATCCGAAACAGTGTTGTTGTTTGTTGATCCTGGAAAACATGTTGTGAAGGATATGCTGCCAGTTACCATTGTTGTTTTATATATA